>JANHGN010019188.1:0-24447 GCA_024605025.1 Megaceryle maxima | reverse complement strand
TTTTTTTTTTTTACATTGAAGACAAAAAGCCTAAGCTAGAAGAATACCAGAAAACTTAAAAATTCAAAAATCTAAAAGTCAGGAATTGGCATAATCAAGGTGTACATGTTATCTTGATTTGGTCCATGTCTACATACATAATGACAGTCATTAAGTTAATAATCATACTGTGCTTTTTCTAAAAACTGGAGACCTCATTTAGTGTACATGAAAAGGATGTTGTATATTAGTTAATTTTCTCCACTTCATCACATACATACCCTTCTGCATTATTTCCTGTACAAAGCATACAAGCTCTACTTTCAATAGGGATTTATTGTTTATCTCTTAACAGCATCATCTCTATTCACAGTATCCTCATTTTCTGCCCATGATTAATGAAATTTTGGACGTTTTTTGCAGGGTACCTGGAAGGCCAGATAATCATATTCTTATCTTGTGGATAAGAGGCTGAGCCACAGCAGTTAAACCCAGCATTTTTCAATTAAATTAATTCATCACATACCCTGTATGAGAAACCAGTTCTATAAACTTGGGTGGCTCTTGAGCATCTTCTAATGAATATTATGTTCAAACTCCAAAGTGGCTTCGGTTACTGTAAGTGCTCAGCACCTTTGCAGCTTGCATCCCAGATTTGGGAGCCAGACAAAGCACAGACTTTTGTCCGTTCATAATGTTGAACAGATGGAGTAGAATCCTTTTCTCCAAAGCAGCCCACAGCTGCCTTGGACGGTCCCTTGTTGCCTTTCTTGACACTCTTGCTCTATCCTGTCTGTTTGGGTCCTTCTGCAAGAAATTAAGTATACAACACACTCCTGACACAAAAGCACGCTTCCCTCCTTACCTGATTAAGAATTCTTGCTCCACACCAGTAGCATACCAAGTGTAAGAAACAGTACGGATTCAGCCCTATGCTACATCACGATCACGTCACCGAGGGGCACTGTTGTCTTTGGTTAAATTACCAGCCCTGGAAAATAATGGTTCAGTGGGCAAAGGATCCAGCCCTAGCACTACCTAAACAAGCTGCCCAGCTCCATGGAGATTCTCCTACCCTGATATGCAGAAGTATTTCGGCAACAGAGAAGAAAAAGTTACCTTGTTACCTAGTAGCTGGGCTTTTTGTTGAGATTACCTCTTACTATCAGCTGTGAAATTGTCTTGGAGATTTATCCACTACTCAGTGTGATTCACCTGATCTGAATTAAAGTAGAGGTAATAAGCAGCATCTCATTTCCAGGCTCTGATACATTCATTTCTCAGAGAGACACCAAACTTCAACAAAACTGATTTATCTGTTTCATTTCAACCCCCTTCCATGAATGCTGCAGGCAACCAAAGGCATCATCAAATCCTATTCTTGGCTGGTGTGAACGTGAAGTGAAAAAACACCAGTAGCTTGAACAGATTTATATTAGATTGGTTTTATTTGTGCTGAACTACCTCAAAACTGTTTTAGGCTTGGAACTGTCAGCTTAGTTACGTTATTATGAAGGTCCTGGTCACTGCACCAGAGATAAGATTACAGAAGGCTTTTCCTTTTAGTGGTATTTCTGCCAGCTTGTACTTCTGTCATGAATATTCTTTTAAAATAGCCCTCCAAAGGCAATTAAGAAAAACAAAAAAAAATAAGGAGAACAAAGAGACTGTCATTAGTAATCCAAGTAGGGTTTCATTTCTGAGAAAGGATTAACAATGAAGACAAAGAGCAGAATGAGAAGGCAATTGATGTTGTCATTATCAGCAATTTCTTCAAATTAAGTTGGCAAGTCTTGTATTCAGTGTGCAATATTCATTGTGGATTGGCATTTGAAAAGATGTGTAAGAATTAAAAATAAGTCTTTATAGCAGGGCAGCAGAAATATGGTCTGGATTGGGACCTTGGGTAAATTCTGGGAGGATTCCACTGTAGCTCGAGGCATGAGATATGTCACTTGGTCCTGGGCAGATCCTGTATTTTTTTTTGCTGTTCTCCTCATCTCTCAGGGAAAAATTAAGTGCATGAAGCTTCTGGCAAAGCAGCCAAAACTGGAGCATATGCATTGCCGTCTTTGCAATTCTGTGTAGAAACTATGTAGAAGAACTCAGCAAAATTAAATGAGTAGCCTGGTTTAGAGCGAAGCAAACATTAATAATATTATAGTGAAAGAAACTGAGCTGGGAATTTCCTTCTTTTCAATAGTGAAGAGCTTCACCATATAACTAATGGTGAGTTTTAATAGAGTATGTAGTAGGGACAGCTGAAGTACCTCAGCTAATTTATATCATAATAGGATTTGCTTGGTGGGGAGCTCACTGCAGTGAGAGGAATGAAATGTCACTGAACATGTGGAATTTCAGAACAAAAAAATAGCAGCCAATGAACTATGGTGCAATATTAACACTGGCAGCCTCCTTCAGCTCATATCATCAAGCAAATATCATAAAGGAGATAGGAAATGTCAGCATGTTGCCTGTGCCTATCCTTCACATTCTAAGGTATTGCCCTGAAAAGCTGGTCTGGTGGATTCTCCACCATTGTCTGTCCCTAGTTTTGTCAAGGAAATGCATTGAGACACCTTGATTTCATTCCAAAGCAGAATGAGAAAACTGCATAAAGTGTCCTAGGATGAGAAATTTGTTCAAGTAATGTCATCAACAAATCTGGTGTCTTTGTTTTCCTTTAACATCTTCTAGCTCTGCCTAGCCAAGGCCACTGAGTTCACCAAGCCCTAACAAGACCTTGCTATTTTCATTCATGCCTACAACACTTGCTCCTTGCAGTGCTTCTCTTAGCATTTCTCACCATTCTTTCTTGTCTTGCATCTCTGCTGCTCCTGCCCCTTTCCCCCCCTGCTTTCTCTCCTGCTTTTGTCTGCTGCTCCCCACTGCACCTCTGTTATTCCTCTTGTTGTATTGCTGGATCCAGGGAATCCACCACTCCTCCCTCAGCCTCCTCCGCTTCTTCTCACCTTGCATCCAGCCACTTCCCCTTGTATATCTGCTGCTCCACCGTGCACAGCTGCTGCTCTTCTCCCCACCTCCACCACTCCCACTGCTGCTGCTCCAAAAACAGTTCTGACCAGCTTTACTTCCAAACAATGAGGCTTTGACCTCTTTCCCCTGGGAGAAGATTTCACAGCCAAACACGTCTCACTGGCAGGAGCTTTTCCTGATATTCAGCCTGTTTCCTTCTCCCATTGCTTTTACTTAAATCTCTTTATATTGAACTAACAGCTCAGGGTCCTTTTCTGCCTATTGCAAAGAAGGGCTGGATATAGGTAGCAAGGCCAAAATGAACAGGGACACCATCATAATACACAGCACTGTGCATCCAAGCCAACTCTTGTCATACCCAGAAGGAGCAGAACAAACACACTTACCATAATGAAAAATAGGCCACGTGCCTTACAAAAATTCACCAAGGGCCAGATCTTGATCAGTTTTTATCCATCTGTAGGAAAGATACTTGTACAGACAGCTGTGTCAACAGCCTGTGAGCCAGAAGCTGAGTGAATCCGAGCTCCTGGAGGGGGGGCAGTGATCTGAAATAGGTGAATAAGGCCCAAACTGAATAAGTGGGGATGCAGAAAGAGAGGCTTTAACCCAGAAGGTAGAGGAGGAAAACATTAAGCTCAGCAAGAGTGCAAAAGCAGGAAAGACTGAGCATAGATAATGCAAAAGAAAGGGAAAATATATGACAGACCATATGGAAGAGAGAGAGGCAGCAGAGGGGTTCAAGCAGCTGGATGGGGGCTGAGGTGTATTAGGTGAGCTGCAGTGGGATGACATGGGTTGAGTGAGGCTAAAGGTGAACACACCACCCACACACAGTCAGGTCAACACACTGTGGAAGTGACTGAAGTCAACTGTGAAGAGACTCGGGTTTTAATGGCAAAGACTGTCTTTTGATTAAGTATCAGAAACATTTTCAGCAGAAAAGAGGATTAAGACACTGATACTAAAACTTCATTTCCATTTACAGTTTCTGAGGGAGCCAGCTGATGTGTGCATACATGTCTTGATAGCTGGTGTGAAACTGAGGTGGGCATCTACCCACATAATCATCTAGACTCCTCCTTGCTAAGCCCAGCACAGATGCCAAGGACAGAGATTGTAGTTTTACGAGATAGTGAGACAACTTAACTGCTGAAAAAACGTGGAGATTTTCTGTTCCATCCTATCAGCTCCCAGATGCATATTCCTGACACACTTACTCAGCTCTGATACTTTTGCACCCTTCCATCAGCTGACCTACCTCACTAAACCACCACAAACATATCCATTTCTTTTTTGTGATCAATTTTCTGGCGGCTTAGTGAATTGGTTTATAGAAAGGGTCCAGAAAGTATCAGTTTTAAAGCAGGGAGTGGAACTGTACAGCTGAGCATGGGGTAGTAGAGATGAAGGTAAGATGGAGCATGACTTCTCCTCATCAGAGGCAAGACTTCAACCAAATTCAGTGTATAAGGCTCTACACCCTGAGTGAGCATCTTCTTCCTTTTCTCCGGTGTTTTAAAATGTGCTAACCAATATGTAGTCATTAGCACATTGTAAGGGCTGCTCATTTTCCTAGTCTAGACAGGCCTTTCAAGCAGACGTGCTGATCTGCCTTCAGGCATTTTGTCAGGGCAGTCCTCAAAAGTACCTTTCAGAGGCTTAAAAAGACAACTTCAGGTGACAATTTGGAATCTTATTCTTAGTGATTAAAATAGCTTATTTTGGCCAGTCCAAAAACTAAATTATTAATTTAGCTGAATTAATAGCAGTAAAAACCACTCATTAGAAATCATAATGGCACTGAACACCACAACAGATCCCCTATAGTGTAAATCAACCTGGCCCCATTTATTTAATGAAGCTACAGCTGCTTACAGCAGCCAAGGACCTGCCCTAACATTTTCTTGCTTTTCCATGTACCTAACATAACATCGCAACCTTCTTGCTCAATTTTTCTGCTATTCTTATAATTTTTCCCTTAGAGGGCTTCTTTAGACATAGCAAAGACTGCTTGGTAATTTTTATGTCTAGCCTCCTATTTCCCTTGCTACTCCCCCATGTAGTAATTTGTGTGGGGAAAAGGTAAATCAGAGCCACATGTTCCCTTTATAAGCCTGAGATAACAGGCTTATAAACAGGCAGCAGCAATATTGGTTGCTGTGAATTCACCAGGATTAGTCAAAACGCTGTTAACTATGGAGAAGATCACAGGATCAGCACGCTGCCTCTGTTCTGCATGTTACTTTGTAAGCGTGAGCTTAGTTTCTTCTATCATTAGAAGAGGCAGCTGAGGGTGGTATAACACATCCCGATGTTCCTAGGCAGAGCGTCCCCCTGTGACAAGCTGGCACAATAAGAAATGCCATACTCAGCCAACCAAACATGCTATACCTGATGGAACACAGGCACTACCTGAAGGTATGAAGAACATATAAACATTTAAAAATTCTTAGTTGCTGCCATAATGAAAAGAGACAGTCAAAATCAGGGTTTTGTTCATCAATGGGGAAATAGGAGAGGGGGATAACACAGAGATTTTTTTCCAAGGAAAATATAATATTCATGTAAATCTGAAAAAAATAAACAAACATCACTTTTACTTTCAAGTGCCACCATTGTAGGTTGTGCATGTTTCTAATCTGTCTGCCTCCTGTACTGGGGAGGGAAATGCCTATTTCTTGTATCACTGGTTACATCCCACCAAGAAAGATACAGGCTGATCAGTTTCTGCAGCTCTAGAACAAAGATTAGCATTATTACTGGATCAAAGAAAAGCCTCCTTTATTAATATCATTCCTAGGGACTGACAGCCCACCAAGTCATAGCATGGTGATCTATTCCAATGAAGTCAAAAGCATCACTGTGGAATTACCCCTACATGAGTGCAGACTAAAACTCTTGGTCTAATTCTGCCTCTCTTACCTGTTCCCAGTTACACTAATCATCATTTCCATGAAGACTGACTGTTAATTCCCCTATTGCCAGCTGAAGTGTGCAAAGCTGACTATTTGAACAGGTGTTTAATTCTTCTTATTTGTAGGAACTCTTTGTTTCATTACACATTTCCTTAGTTTTGCATTTCTGTTTGAGGTTACATATGCACAAAACCACATGTGTCCTGTGCTCACATCTACGCTCAAAAGAAGTTAAATACACAGATGATTTAAGCACTTCAGGTAATGATCTTGCACTAGAGCAGCTTGTTTGTAACACATTTGCTTAAAATCAATCTTTTGCAGAGGGTTTAAAAAAAAATTATTGATAACTTACTGACCACTTGCTCCACGTGCACTGAGCAGTTCTGGGCTACTCAATCATACCACCTGTAGATACATGGCTTCAAAGATGAGTCTTCTGCTGAACTAAGAGTGTTGGAGTGGCTTAGACATTGTTGACACTGGTACTGAAAAATTTTTTCCCAAATTAATTACTTTATTCATCTCAGGCTGAAAGACTTTCACTTCATTTTGGGCTCTGAGACAAACAGTGCTTTCCTGAAGCTACCAGCATTGATTCTCAGGGAACGATATCTGGATGTCAGAGACAGAAGCTCTTACAGTCATACTGTGAGACCTCCTAATGCTTCTCTAGGACATTTCCATTATCTAGTTCAAATTTTTTCTCAGACCCACTATGCTCTGCTGTAGGCATTGTTTGACAGGAGATACTGCACTTCAGGTACAGCATGAAGTTCATCCATGTAACTGTCCCCATCTTAGCGGAAAACTAACCACTGCTGCAGTGTAAAATCCCAGCCAATATTTCCACCAGCTTTCTGGTGGAAATGAGGACAGGGACACAGCGGCCTACAACATGATGAACTTGGCTATGAACCAAAGGGCACCATCCCCAGCTGCATGGTGCTTACCTGATAAGCAGTCACCCAGCATAGCCCAACATAAATGGAGGTGGCTGCCTTTCCTCCTCCCAGGCCAAACAGTCTCAGGTTACTCTGTGCTCGCTGTGAGCAGGAGTGTGTCTATGCACTGGAAGTTTCACAGCCTTTGATGATTTAATATGTCTGTACCCTGAGGACAGGACTAGGTATTCCTGGTTTTCAGCCACAACCTCTGATCTTTTTAAAACCCACTAAGCTCTTCTTTACTCATTTCCTTTCCACCTTTCTGGCTTAGTCTAGGCTTTGGTCAGGTGAGATGGCTCTGGGAAGCCTTCCCACTGTGGAGATAGCTACTCCGTTACCTCTGTTACTGTACATTTGTTTAATTAATTGCTCATTTTGTTCCTGAGCTGTTGTGCTGGCCCAGTGCACTTACGGTATGCATGAGTGCCTAAAAGGTGACGAGGCTCCTAGGGATGATTCTGTCCCTTTCATTTATTTATAGAAGTTGAGCACATGATCCCTTATTAATTGCAGGTACCATTCACTCAGCCTCAGTGGAGATAAAGTGGCACAGGCTCCAGCCCCTCTCAGCTGGCACTGATGGCAAGTGAGGCAGTAAGGGCCATGCTGAAGAAAGCAGGACTGATCAGCCTAAATCAGGAAAGCAATTAAACTTTACGTGGCTTTTGAACTGTGGACCCAGAGGTGCACAAAATAGCCTTTGGCCACTCTACGATCTTTTTTTTAAGTGCTGTGACTACTTAACAGAGGTAATTGTAAGAGCATAAATCAAGGGTTCTGTTATTCCTCAGGAGGCCAACATTTATCACAGCAGACCTTAAAATGAATTTGAAGCATAGAAATTATGAGAATTTACGTAGCAAATTACTTACTGTCAACAGGCCACATAGCAGAAGCTTCAGCAACTGCAGCTGAGACAAGCAGCTTCATCAGCATATGGGCTTATTTAAGCACTGAACTACAGCAAAAGTTGATAAATGTTTCTCCTGGTAGGACTGCTGGCTTAAACAGCCCAAACTGCCTGTTCTTACCTCTCTGCTGCACTTTCAGATGTGCCCTGGAGTGAACCAGGGACACTTGGTCAGTCTGGGTCACCATCCAACTCCACAAACAGCTACAATGGCAAACCAAGGAGGCAGTATCACAGGGTGGGAAGGAGAGAGGGTGTTAGGGCTGCTTGAGCTGGCACTGCTGCTAAAAGCCATCCTTGACAGACTAGGTCCTATCAGTCTGAAGCCCTGGGATCTTTGCTCCTTTTCTACCCACAGCTTTGAAGCTTGCTTGAATGTTGAGCTGGGGATTCCCAGGTGCCCTTCATCCACCTTCCCAGTCCCTGGTGTGCAAGCAGGGAGTGGGTACAGTGAGGTATTGTGGGGTGGAGATGCTCTGCACCCAGGTAAAAGACAGTCAATAGTTTTCACTAATGTATGCTTGGAGGGCAGATGAGAGGAGGTGACAAGTAGTTGTCCTCCATCACAGATCTGTGGGCTGAGGGAGTCCACCAAGGCATAAAACCTTCCTTGTGAGGCTACCTCAGGTCCAGTGCAGAGAATTTATTGTCCTGGATCAAGGCCCAAGGACTGCAGCTCTGGCTCTGCTGCTATCTGAGTAGTCTGGGACCAACATTTTACCTGTAGTTCAATTTTCACCATCTGTTAAACATCTTAAGACATTTGTGCTGAGCATCGAACATGCTGAGTTCTGTATCAGCTGGGTTGTAATTAATGAGTGGTTATGATGTGGCTGTTGGAAGACTTCCACAGAAAGTGGAGCTTCTTTTATCCACAACAGCTCTGCTCCCCCTACTCATTCTCTGCACATTCCCTGTGGGTACATGTAGCTGATCACACGGTACTGATCTGGATTTCCTTGTTCATAAGCACTGCTTTTTTCCAATACAAAAATGAGATGCCAAAGAAGGTTGTTGACTTCATGTAATTTCTCTGAGGTGCTCAGATACCAAGCTGCTAAGCATACTCTTGATAGGTGAGATTAGATAAAGGAGTGAGATCAAATAGCAGTTTTCTGTTACTACCTTCCAGACGGTTGAGAGGGAGCTCAGATACTAATGTGATGGGCATCCTAGAAACACCTAAGAAAGATAGGTCATTGAGAAGCAACTTAAACCATTCTCTTCCCCTACAACTGTAGCTATACAGACGCTTTTCCCCACCCCATTAAACTCATCTCTGCTACCAAGAGGCAGCAGTCTGTGTCTCTACAGGTATAGTATTTCTGGCTCTTTTTGTCTGCCTGCAGTGACTGTTGGAAAACAGAGTTTAAAGACAAGTATGTAGCAAAATGCAAATTTGTACATATGAAACTTTAAAAATTAATCAGCAAAAATGCTATCCCTCTTTCAAATTAGCAAGAATGATGATTCTAATTCCCATGATATTTGATTAGAGAGCTGGGAACTTTTCAAAATATACTTCTAACAGATTAAACTTGACAATGTTTTGTGAACTGATCCTATGACTTCGGAAGGCTTTGATACATATTTTGTCTTGGTAAATGGATTTTAGAGAACACAAGTAGTCAATAGACTGTTAGCATTAAGTAAGTTCAGAAGAGTGCTGCTCTACTGGGATTTTAATCTTTATCTCAGTGGTAATATTTGACATCTAATTTTGATCAATAGTTAGAAAAGTGTTAACTACCTTCCAGGAAAACTTTCATAGAAGCTATCAGGGGAATTATTTTTTGCTGAAATGCTCAGAAGCATTTTTGGAAGAGATATGGGGAAAAGATGGAGAATTAAATCTTCCCATGGGAAGATACAATATAAGAGAAGAATTCCAAGCACTTTCATACAGAGACATCCCAGGTCATCCTTCTCCTCTGTCCTGTTCCCCTTGTATTCTGACAGGCCATTTGCACTCCCTCTAGCAAAACATGTAGGGGACTTGAGACCACGGGGTCCATGTAAACACAGTTTCCATGGCCTTTCTGGGACTACTTGCCTCCTAGTCTTCTACCCCTGCTAGTTCAGACTCTTCCCTTGATGAGAAATGTAAGAAGAGTTTTGTACTTTCATTCTGAAGTTAGCAACCAGGGCTGTGCTCTGGGTGTGAGAAGAAAGCTGCCCCACATTCAGCTCAGAATCTAGGCTACTGAACATGTCTGGAGAAGAACAGCATTTGCAGAAGAGAGTATTTACAAAAGCTCCAACTGTTTTCTTGAACAAGGACAACTTGTGCACCACTAACTTCTCTTAAGACTTCCTTCTTGAGAAGAGTCTCTCTGCCTTGGAGATTAGCAAACTGTAGAGGCAATGCCCACAGCAGAGTGAAGAAACATCCCTCTAAACTGAGCCAGCACAGTAGCAACATAATTAGTTACTGGAAGAAATTGTCAGCCAAGGAAGCTGTGTGTCTCCAGACTGTGACACTGATGAGGCTGTATTGCGATCTGTACCATTTAGAGCTGCAGTGCCAAAGAATGGAAGTGTTTCTAATATCACACCAGACAGCTCTGCTCAGGAATGTTCAAAACTGAAGTGAATAAGAGGAGATTACTAATCTCTCATCCCCTGTGGCATCACTGTTTCAGAAATCCTAGTATCCTTTCCTCAGGAGGAAGCTTTTGGCCACCCTTGGCATCACTGAATGATCTCTTCACTAGCTTGTGTTTAGGCCCTGGACCAGTGCCCGGTTTTCAAATCCCATATACTTTGTGCTACGAGGGGGTGCCCCTTCTGACCCTGGTGTCTCTGTTCCACCTCAGGCTGAGACTACAGAGGTTTGGGCCAGCAACTTCTCTATTACCTGTCCGGTAAGAGTCAGTTCTTCCGATGAGACGTGGTCTCTAGAAGTCCCTGGCACAGCGGTGTGCATTCCAGATTCCACTTCAATTATTCACATGGGGCTGCAGCGTGCTACCTGCCACTCAGACAGCCACTGTCTATCACTTCTCTTTTAAATAAGACATGCTCTCCTCTAACCACAGAATAAGGTCTCAGGAGCTGACATGTATTTACTCTACGTGGGGTTCTTGATCCTACCCTTTTGAAAACACAACCTCCTTTAAGGTATCAGCAGCAAGCCCAGAGACAGGTTTGGTGAAGCACGAGGACACACTTGCACCGTTTGAATTGATTTAGCAATTAAACAAGAGCAAATCTCCAAGTCTCTGTCTCTTAAGCTTTGGAGACCATGGGGCGCACACCCGAGCTTTGAGACACCAATGTTCTGTAGGTTTAAAATACAGTGTTTTCTGTTTTAAAACCACAAGAGTCCTGTACTCGTGAAGCTTATTTTTGTGCTGAAGGATTCTGAGAATCCAAACTGAACTGCTCAAAGCCTGGTCTTAGGGATGCTGTTTGTTCCTTGCGACCTGTCAGAAGCACTTTGCTCTTGTGCTCATACACCTCAGAGAAGATCAATGACTGGCATCACTCTACTGGAACCCAGTGAGCAGCAGCCAGCTCTGTGCAGCACATCTGGGGTTTCTAAACATACAAATGGTCAGAGACTCTTTCTGGACTACTAAGAATTATGCGATAGACTAATTAGAGATGACATTTAGAAAGGGATTTTCCATTGTAGTTCCAGAAAGTCTCAGATTTCACCTATGAAAAGGGTGCTCTGACTGTCAGTCCAAGGGCCATGCTATGTCCACAGAAAATTCCTTTGCCTTGCTGGAAATGGGGAACAGCTGCTAGGACTGCACACAAGAGCCAGCAGCTGAATGACCCCTATGGTGCCTGTACACAATCAATTATTAAGAGTCAAGACCCGCCACTGTTGCATTCCACATGACCTGCAAGACAGGTTGTGGGAAGAGAGCTGCAGAGGGATTTAGCCAGAATCACCTGGAAAGGCTGCATTGTCCTACTCACATCCAGCATGTGTGGGGGAGTGTGCCGTTTGTTTTACAGTAGACTGCTGGGTCAGACAGGGTTAGCAAGACAGTAGATCATGCAACTTTTAACTGTGTTCAAAATCTACAGAGCTTTCTAGGATTAAAAAAAAAGGTGGAATGGCATCAGATATACCAGTGCTAATAGCATTGGCTGGCTTTTTCCTGTGAAGTAAGGTACTGTTTGTACTGTCTAAGAGCAGGTACTACCCATTAGCTGAAAAAAAAGGTGCATTTTTATATATTAAGGCCAAGACATGATAAGGCTTGGTTTTGCCAAACACTTCCATAGCTGCTTTATAGACACTTGCTCTTGAGTTTGTGAGCCCCAATTAGATGATCAACACCCCAGAGAAGGTGGAATTAGGAATGAGGCTTACAGCAGCCAGGGTGCTGAGAAGGGTAATACCTAAGGATATCGGGGAGTCTGGGACTTTTGTGGAGCCTGACCCTTCCCTAGGACTTAGGTATTTACCTGTGGCCTTGAGTTAGTTACTCGGGTACAATGGGGATTCATGACTCCTGGGTAGTTTCATAGAAGTCATCCCTTTTCAACACAAGTAACTGTCTCATCAGGCATGTGCTTATTGTTGTAAACAACCTAACCATTAGAGCAAGGCACAAAACACAGCAGCTGTAAACACTTTCCTTCAAAAGCAAGGCTGGAAGAGGGGACAGCCTCATGCCTGGTGTCATGATTGACAGTTAGCTCCCACGCCAAGGAAATGTCAAGAAACAAAGCAGTGTCCTTGAATCCTGGTACTGCACTCGTGCTTCACAGCTGATGCAAAGTCTGTATGGTAACCATGGTGTAGCAAGAGCCTGGCAGTGATGCAGAGTGTGTGAGAGCTATCATGTCTTGTCATCAGTCAGTGCAAAGCCCATATTCATGTCCCTTCCACGACACCTGTAAGTAGGTTGCACTATGAACAAAGTTGCATATGAGAAAAATGAAACTCTCAGAGAAATTTTTTCTAAATTTCCAGCCCTTCAAAGTCTCTGTGTCCAGTCAGCTTTCCTTACGTTATACATAAATAGTACAAACTTACTTGTAACACTTTGTATTCGTGTACTGCACACTTATCTGATCACATAACCTCACTGCCTCCTTGCACCTCCTCTCTGGCCATCTCCTGGTTTTCCAGTTGAATCACAGCACCAGCTTTGCCAACAGTATGTTTTTGCTGTGGTTGTATGAGGAAATATCAGTATTAGCAACACCAGATACCTGGCAATCATGAATCAAGCCACAAAAAAAGTGCAAGAGTTTGCTTTAAAAACACATTTTTAAGAAACATCTAGGTTTTATTCTACCTGACTTCTTGCATTTCAGTATTGAGACTCTTGCTTTCAAGCTTTTCTCCTCCATCACCATGGTTAGAAACAATATTTTGGTCCATGAGCTGGGTGTGCCAGAAGCCACTAGATATCTGAGGCTCACAATAAATTGTTTGAATTGACAATGTTGTTCAGCTGTTTGTAAGACTATCTGGCATTTAAAGCCAGTGCACAAAAAAATCTGAAGTGGGTAGAAAATGTTGTCGGACTGGAATGGCAGCTGACTTTGCAAAGGTGTAAAGGGCAGTGAAGCATGAGTGGTGACAGTTGCCTGCACAGTCCCTTGCCTGCCATGGCCTTCCCATGTGGCATTGGACAAGTTACTTGGCATCCCTGGGCCTCAGCTTCTTGACATTGAAAAGGTGGGACATTTCCTCCCTGCACAGAGGTGCTGGGGAGATAGGCATGTTAGAAGGACAATGGGATGGGGCAGTAAGGTTTGTAAGATTTGTTCTACAAAGTCAAAGTAATAGAGAGTCAGGGTTATCCTGGATTCAGAAATGGAAATAGTTTATTATGTTGAAACTGTCTCAGGAAACTAAGATATTAAGTAAAGTATTTTCCCTCCAAGAAAAACCCTACAATTCAACTCTGCTACAACAGCTTGTGGAAAAATCTCACTTGTCTTTCTTCTTCAGTTGTTCTGAAATATGAGTGCTTTTTCTCATTTTATTCTAAAATTCTTTAATTGCATGAGCATCTTCATCTAGGTATAAAGCAAAGTTGCTTTGTTAACATTAATTGGTGAGCCTTCAGTTTAGTTCTCAATCATTTCTCTGAGGGATAGCAATGAAAAAGGTTAAAAAGATATTGCCTAGTAGGATACAGAGGAGCTTGGCTTCAGAATTTATCAAATTGACTGAATAGCAAGAAGATTCCTTCGGGCCTTTCACTTCAATGCAAATAGCAACATGCAAAGCGCTCTGCATGTCTGCAGTGCCACCTAAGTTCGGATGAAATGTTTTAGCGATGCCTTTACGCAGTCTGTCTGGTCTCCTTGTAGAAAAGAGCGGCCAGGCTCCACCAGCAATACCTTACCTTGCAAACCTCAACTCAAGCAGCTCTGTCTGAACTGAGCCAAGGAACCTGTGCCTCATACTGTGACTCTGGGTTCAGCTGCCCTGAGATCATCGTAGCTCCCTTCAGCCTCTTTCACTTTTCCCCATGGGTCTGTAACAAAGCTCAGTTACTAAGACAATAAAGATGGACTTAAAAGAGAACTAGACCTTGTTTTGTAATCAACCCTCCAAAGCTGTTGTGGGTTAGCAACATGGTTCCACTTTTGACTCATCTCTAGAAAAGAGCTTCCTTTCTTTCTGCCAAAAAAGGTGACCTGCCAGCTAGTCTGATGCAAGGTAATTTGTCCTGTTTATCTGATGACTTTGATAAGGTATAGAGATTACTGCTCTTCCTTCATACTAAAGTTCTGGTTTGTTTATATGCTGTAATCCCAAGTGACTTTTTAAGGTAAGAGCTTGAACATGGCAATAATTTGGAGAGAAATCTTGGTTGTAAAACTAAAAAAGCACTTTAAATATGCTCTTGATGTCTTTTCTTCCAGCTTGCACATTTATCCCTAGTCCTGGCCCCTCTCAGCAGTCATGAGATAAGCTTTGAAGAAAGAAGGCCGTTGATTGACGGCTCATTAGAAGTTGCAAGAGCAGCAAAAGGGAGCCTGCCGGCAACCGGGACTTGCTGTCTGCCTGGCCCAGAGGCTGCTGGTCAGCACTGGCCTGAGAGGAACAAAGACGGCAGGAGACAGTGGAGGAAAACAACATGAAATTTTCATGGTGTGCAAGAAAGGCCAGGTGTAATGGATCAGGGCCAAAGCATCCCCTGCCCCCACTGCCCCGCCGCATAGATTTACTTTCTATATATAGGCTCTAACGGATAGTATAAGTTGTGCCATGTGGCATGCATACATACACACAAATTCAGAGAATCCTGATTTCTCAATGCCAGACTGAATTTATCTGTCAATCCATTTATAAATTAAATGCTCCAAGCATGTACAGTGTTAATATCTGTACATATTAGATGTCATGGCTCCAGCCTTAGATAAGGTCACACACCAAGCCAATCTCACCCCTGCAGCGTAAGCCAGGCAAGGTTTACTAGGAATGAATTTGGGTTAACGTGCCTGCCTGTAGTTATGTTTGTTTTTACAAATCCTGTTTATCCCTCATGTAAGCATATTTCTCATAGTTAGAAGGCTTCTACCAGGCACATGCCAATCCACCTTCAACCCACAAACTGTGTTGTCTGTTTCTTTAGCTTCCCTCAGGGGTCTTTCAAGCCCCCTGTTTCATGCTGGAGGGCATTTGCTCCATACATCAAAACCCTTTCTCATCACGCAGGGCTGCCAGCCCTCCCTCAGCCTGTGAATGCTAAACGATAGAGAGGCGTTCATAACAAATTAATGCAAGGAAAATTAGCCTTTGCCCTTTGTATACAGTGTCACCTGACAATAGCTACAAGTGATTTTTAGTTGAAACTTTCCAATGGTGTTTTCTTCCTCTTTTTCATGTTGAGGAGTATTCTGATTAACATGTAAGTAAATGCTTGATGTCAAAGATCATATGATTTTTATTCCTGCAGGTCACCTCATCATACTTCTGTAAATACTCAGAAAAACAGTTTTCTGTCTTATCTAGTAGTTATTTAACTTGTAGTTATTTTGTAATTATCTACTTTTCATGAACAGTCAAATACAAGAGCTTCAAATTTATCTTTTGTAAGCTTTCAGACTAGTAGAAATTCACTATGCAAGTGGATCAGTACAGCTGGATTATGTTTAATTGGACATTTTACTATATTAAATACATGCAGAATCTTTTGTAAAATACTCCTAAATCTGTGAGACCCTGGAGGAAACACTAGACTTCGACACAAAATTACCAAAAGAAGATAGAGTTGGGCTGCAACAGCTGCTGTTAGACTGTTTAAGCTTAGAAACTCTCATATCCTCCTGGAATTTAAGCAATGCTTCTATTCACATGCAGACTTTACATGTTGAGGAGAAATAGTATTTTGTGAAATGGATAAACTGAGACTGTACACATTATTATGGCATGGAATTTTTTGATAAAACCTAAGACCATCACCACTGTTCTTCGGTAAGCATAGCTTAATATTAATTTCCCTTAAGCTAAGTGTTATGTGGGCATAAAGCTAGAGTAAACACACAAATAATCTAGAGCTTGATTTCAAATTAAGAAAAGTTACCTTTCCTATAATACATAATAACCTTGTTCACCTCTTTAATATTCTTTCTCTTCAGATCTCAAAAAGTTTTAAAGGTGATGCTTAAAACTGTATCTTTATTTTAGCAATAGAAACTGCGTCCTGAGCCAGGTAAGGTGATTTGTCTAAGATCTTCTACAGGTTCACTTTGAGACATCTTTCACTCCTTGTTCTGTCTTCTGTTCATGCCTGATCTCATTTTACTTTCATTTAACCATTGAATTTACTTGTAATACTTCAGAAAAAAACTTCTGAAAGACTATCTGCTGTAGAACACAATACATTGATAAGGGTTGGAGCTTGCATACAGAAATCTGCTCATTTCAGAAGTCTGTGGATAGAGATTGAGAGCTCTGAGAGAATCACCTAACACACAGCTAGAGCAGAAAGCTTGTGTGTGCACGTGGAGGCAAATACCCTTTCAAAAAATTGCTACCACAGCACAGCGATACACAAAAAGGCATGAGATGTAACCTTTCTCCTATATTGTAATCCACCCCTTCCCCTAAGTGGCTGCAGTGAATTGAAAGGAAACATTGAAGCAAGCTGCTCATTCTTTCGGTGTGGGGCTGTGTGGGCTTCCTCGAGTCCCGTGCCACACAAAGGCGAGCACTACTCTGCGGGGACCCGGCAGTCCCAGGGGGGCCCGCACAGGAGCTGCCATATCCCTTCATTGTGATTTTTCTTCAAAAATAGTCTAGTGCTTTACAAAAAGCCCAAAACACAATAGTGTGACTCAGCAGTTTGGATTTGCAGGCTACCAAGCTAACTCTGTAAAGGTGCTGTTGCTGATGACTAAAAAAAGGGTGATGCCAGTGCCACCTGCTTTTGAACCTTGCTTCACAGTCAGCTTTCAGTAAAGTCCAACTATCTCATGTCAGTGCTGCTGCAGAGCTGTCAGATGTCCTTGGGCAGACATCAGATAGTGTGAGATGCTGAAAAAACAGGCATTGAAGGAAAATATACACAGAAGTAACCTAATTGTCAAACCTGCCCCATGACTTTGGGAGGCCAGCTAGCATCTTGGACTGGATACCAGAAATCATTAGGCAGGCACATGTGGTAGCTATCTCAGCTTCCCTGTCAGCAAAGTATGTCGGACACTGGCTTGCCTGCCTCTCTGTTACCACAACAATAATATTTGTAAAGTGCTTTGGCAACAGAAAACACCAACCGCTGCTAGTAACTACAGCTTGTAACACTCGTGGCAGTGCTGGGGCCTGGAGTCACCAGAGACTAGGTGGTAGAAAGCAAAAGGACTGGTGAACAGCAAAGGAGAGGAAGAAAAAACAAGAGAGGAGACAGTGTCAGCAAACAGAAAGCAGAGATGAGAGAAAGAAAGAGTAGCGGCAAACTATAATGAAAGAGAAAGAAAGGGGAAAAAGAGCATGAGAGATGATTTAACCAGACATAGTCCTTCCGGTTAGTCCCTCAAGGCACGGGAGTGATGAGTCAGGTCAGGCATAAGGCTGTGCAGCACCAGTAGGGAAGACAGGGTGCTTCCCCAAGGAGGAAAAAAACAACCCTGAGTCATAAATGCAGATAGAGAGGGTGATGCCTGTCCATCTCCATACAGCTCCCCTGTGCCCTCCAGCCACCAAGAGGTAGGACCCACAGCTCTCATGGCTACCTGGCTCAGCTCACCCTGGCTTCTCCCCCCTTCTCGACCTGCTCCTCCTGCCATTCCTCTGAAAACAGCCATTATCCTGCTGTCTATGGGAAACCCTCACAAAATCTTTAATTGCCCCAAGTCTGTGGGTACCTGATTGGCTTTCAACATTCCCATTTTGGTTTCCCCCCTTTTCTTTCCCCCTAAGTTTTCCTCTAACCAGAAGTTCTGGGCAAGATTTAAAAACCTGTGGCAATGCTCAGACAAGACTTCTGTACCCAAGGTACACATGGACACTTGAAAAGATGGCCATTTAGGGTTTGAAACATTCCAATAAAGCAGTTTTTTTGAAATGAAGTGTGCTATTTATTCAACTGCAGATTACTTTCTCCATGAATTTTTTTGAAACTGTATTTATCTCTCCCTTTAAAGAGAAGACAGTTCTTGTGCTTCACAGGGGTTGGTTTTGTTCCAGACTGCTCCATTTTCAGTGAGCAATCCCCCAATTTTTCTTTTCTTTTCACAAAAATAGTTCATTTAAAAATTGGAAGCACATAATGAAAATTGGTCCAGAGAGTTTCATGTTCTGTTATGAGTTTTCCACATGTGTCAATCTGCTCTGCCCCTGCACACCATCAGCACCAGGCAGGGAGGGAGGATGGGAGTTTGAAGGAAGACAACCTCCCTTTAACAGAATGGACAAAAGTATTACTTGCCACCTGCTGTCACCTTTTGAAGGAGCTTGGTATGTTTTCTAGCACAGTATTGTCCACACCATACACCTGTAGAACCTGAAGCACAATCCGAGTGAGTGGATCCCACTGTAGTATTGTGCCTTTGGCAAAGCTGGGGTGCAGGTGTCTCTTCCTGATTTCCCTGCCTTCTGCAGCTCCTCCTGCCCTGTCAGTCCTGGCAGCAGGTGACCTGCTAGATTTGCACGAGGGGGCCATAAAAATGAAACAGAGATTGTAAGAAAGAAATGGTGAACACCCCTCCAGATTTAAGGAGGGAGTTTACTGTAGTTTTGTAAGAGGATCTCATCTATCTCTTTAATAAGTAAAGAATTTGGGTGACACAGGACCTTCTTGTCTCCACTGGAGGACATTTTTTCCCCGGGGAACCTGAAGCTCAGTTATTAAAAATGAAAATCTGTCTCAGCCTTTCAAGTCAGTTCTTGGGAACACCAGCAGTTAAAAAGGAGCCAAACCGAGGGACCCTTTCCAGATAAAGCTTTTGTGTGATCTTGGGACCAGGACGACTGCATCCAGCTGCACAGAGAAGAGGTGAGCTATGATGCTTGTTATATATCACACAGAAAATGCTTCATTTCCTCTTAGGTGCTGCCTACCTGGAGTGTTGAGCTGCATGTTTGCAATTAAAACCCAAAGAAAACCCTCTTCCCCAGACTGCCTGGTGCAGCTCCCCAGGCTGCTGTGAGAGATGGGTTTTCGTGAGCATTAGAGGTACTGAAGTGAACTGAAGAATCACTGGTTGCCATTCCTTCAGGAAAATTGTAAGGTGTCCTGTTCTGCCAAATTATATTCAGACTCGTTTTCCGGGTTTTGAGATTTGTCAGAATGTTTGTTTCTTCCTACCCAAACCATCTGTTCTAGTTTTAATGGAATTTGGAGAGTATTTGCCACTGGATTCACTTGGAGAAAAATAAGGTCTTCAGTTTTATGTTAGTCCTCATAAGTATGCATTAAAAAAACAACATTTACAATGAATGCAGTGAAAACAAAAAGTCAAAGAAGCAAAGGAGATTTTTCTACAAAAAAGTGGAGGGGTTTTTTTCCGCATAGCAACCTTTAACTTTTGTGGTTTATAAAAAAACCTGCTAACAGAAGGGGAGTTTATTAGTATCACTAGCTGATGACAATAAAGACAAAGATCAAAAAGTACTTTTAAGACTATTCTATGGGTGGTGAAACGGAGGACATATGAAAACAGAAGACCTGAATTCTGCTCCTGCTGTTTATGCTGCAGGACTTGGTGCAGAATACAAGGGAAATACAACAAAGGAAGAAGAAGCAAACATAAGAATGAAACGGGAAAAAGCACCAACAACTGTGTCTCCAGCAAGAGACTCTGATCAAACATATTCTGAGCTGATTGAATATTCAACAACCTGTAGGCCCTTTATGAAACTGATAGGAAAATTGCAATTGGAGCAAAAAATAATAAAGTCCTTTTTATATTTTTCTATTTTTTTTTAATATTTATCTTTTTATATTTTTTTAATAAATAGAAAATGTGAAGCACTCAGCAGCTTCTAGCACTAGATATTCCTTTTGAACTGTTAGCAAAATAAGGCAATTCTAGTTTTATTCCCACTTTTACTTTCTAGATTCAGTTTAAATTTTACTGCACCGAGGTCTTAATGCATCGCTCTGCTAAACACCCTGAACAGTCCTGAATTGCGCTAGAAAACATAAACACTCAGCGCTGGGATCAAGTTTCTCTGCTTTATCTTCACATTCAAGACAATCGTGCTCTATTTTTCCACCATTTTTCATCCAAAGATGAAAGTTTTTGAGGTCAAACCTCAAGAAGTAACACTGAGCATTTACCGGAATAAATGCAATACTCTCTGATGGTTCCAACCAAAGGTCCATGTAGCCGAACGTGCAGCCTTTGGCAGTTCTTTGCCAAATGCATGACACACCAGTGTGATGTTCCTCTTCTGTAAGATGGGAACAGTAACACATCTGTGTTCTGCAGAGACCACATGCAATGTCCTTTGTTAGGACCTCTATATTTTATGTCCTGTGAGCAGCATTGAAAATAATGAAAACTTAGGGAATTTAGAATCTGTGTGTGCCCTGAGGTAGGGTTGATTATTTTCATTAGTTTAAAAAACAATGGAAAAATAAACTAGATTTTTTTTTTTTAATGTAATAAAAAAAAATTATCACTTAGATATTTTGAACCTGTTCTTTCAAAAGAATTTTTCAGCCAAGGTGATTTACACTGGCACACGTTGACCAGGAAATTTGTGGAGTCTCCACTTCTCATGCAGAGATATAGAGGAAAGACTTAATTCTGTCCAGCACTAGGTATATCTGGTGAGTCCTGAGTATCTTCAGTGCCCATTACCAATCATGTTCCAAAAAGTTCTTGGCATTTTAGAATCGGGTCTTACCACACTGAATGGAAAATGCAAACTCCTGTCTCCAGTGTCTGCAGTAGGAGTCAAGTGCAGCACCCTGAGAGAGGATGAAGCATTTTACCAAGGCAGTGCCATTATTTGGTGAGAAAAAGAGTATTTCAGTTTTGGTTCCAGAAGAGTGAAAAGAAACAGCCCTGGTGAGCTGCCTTAAAATTTGCCCTCTTCAGCAGAAAACCCCAACAACAATATCCTCTTACTATTATTTATAGTCAGCAGGTGATCCTGCCCCCAAGTACACCTTTTAAAATGTGCAGCACTTTCTCCTACCAGCACTGGGTGCTTAACCCCATGAGCCCTTCCATCAGGACAGAGGCCAGCCTTCTCCAAGAAGCTGGCTTCTGTGAGGAATGCACAAGGACAGTCAAAACCTGAAATTCAAGCTGGGCTTTTTCTGCCTCACACAGCAGTAAAGTGTGGCAGAACATAGTAAGTCTGTTAATAAGTGTCGGGGCAAAAGACAGTGTTTTCCATTCCTCAGCACTCAGATTGAGCCCACTAAAAAATCATCCCATTGACAAAATGTTCTTAAGATAACAAAATAAATAGAATCAACCCCAAACATTTTTCTTGTTCATCCTTTGCTTTATGATCCACGAGGTTACCCTTAATTCCCTATTCCAACCATGAGAGCTACAAAAATAGAAAAATAGAAATGAAAACTGAGCTCATGAGACAAGACTATGCACACCAAAGTCAAGTTGGCCCTGTGTGGGTTTCAGAGCCCACCCAGGCAGAGCAACTCACAAGATGCATGCCTAAGATCACCATGTACTCTGCAATTACAGCACAATGCTGACAATAGCGTTCTGTCAGTAAAATAAGAATAAATAGTTCTGAATACGCATAGGGGATATGCAGGGGTAGCTAACTAAATAAAAGAAGCAATTTTCTTCACTAGTTTTTAGAGCAGTAGAGTGGGCTGACAGAAGGGTTATAGGATGGCACAGTATTTCCCTCCACAGATGTCACAGGGACACTACTGCACGTGATTTAAGATTAATCTCTTGAATCAAAATGCCACCGTGTACACTAATGAGCAAAAATTCTCTGGCAGAGTCTGTCCCTGGGGCTCCCCCGCTTCCAGGTAAGATGCTTATTTCCATGCTATTGTAGAAACTCTCTCGGCAGAGTGCGGTGAGGTTGGTGGTATAACTTGCCCCCAATTCACAATTTTCCATTTCAGACTCGCTGTCTCTGTCTTGGTTTCGGTCTATTTACTCGGAGCCATTTCTTAACAATGTCTAATTTCCTCAAGGAATCCCTCTGAGTCCCCTCTCTTAGAAATGCTGCCATATCTTTTTTTTAATCACTGAAAGGCACAAATATCCTTCCTGAGCTCTCTTACCATCCAGCCTGATTATATACATAGATTTCAGTTTCCATACATTTTCTACACAGTAGGAGTTCCCAAAACGCAGCCTCTGGGGATATAAAGCATGGCCCCAACTGCAGCTCAACAAGATGAAAACAAAGCCGATCAGGTACTGTTTTTACTGTTAATGAGCCTAACCAGCAGGCAGTTATTACTCAGTCTGGAAGACATAAGTGGTTGGAATCACAGCACATCATATTTATTTATAGCAATGCACGTTCAGATTAGAAGTAGCCCTCCAGCAGATGGCATTTTGCCATGGCCTGACCATCAGTGTGATAAAGTTTGAACA
This sequence comes from Megaceryle maxima, assembly GCA_024605025.1. Taxonomy (NCBI): domain Eukaryota; kingdom Metazoa; phylum Chordata; class Aves; order Coraciiformes; family Cerylidae; genus Megaceryle; species Megaceryle maxima. The sequence continues at coordinate 1,723 of JANHGN010019188.1, read as the reverse complement.
TCTTGAAGATATAGAAGCCTTTTGTTGCCTTTTCTCTTTTTTTTTTTCCTTTTTTTTCTTTTTTTTTCTTTTTTTAATAGCAGTCTTCTCCCCTGATACTCACAAATGGCTTGACTATCAAAAGTGGACAATGAAGCATAATTAATTTAAGTTCCCACCTCGTACTGAAAATTAAAGAAATAAGTCCTTTTTCTTTCTCACTTGGTGATGAGGTACAAGTCAAACATGAGCTGATCTTGTAACAAAGCAAAGGCTCAAGCCTTCAAGCAAATAAAAGATTAGAAATGAGCCCTGGACAAGAACCATAAAGAAATGGGTTTATTGAGAGGATGCGCGTTATTAACCTGTTGATCTATTAATGGCAACTGCAAATACCACATCCAAAATCCCACTGACTCCGAAGCATTTAACTGGAGAGGTGCACAGAGCCTGGCCAGGAGAATGTGACATGAAGAACCTGCCATAATTTGCCTCACCTTGCTAGCCATCGGTTTCCAATCTAACCCTTCCCCTGAGTTTAAGTTACAAACCTCAATAACTGTGTGGCAGACTTGACAGCAATTAACATTACTCAGATGCTAGATGGGTTTTTAAATCTCCTTTCCAAGTGATCTTGTTACGTAGGTTTTAAAAACAGCCTGACAGGGTGCTGCTTTGTGATAAGGAGCCGGGTCCTACCGCTCTGAACCTGGTGAGATGGTGCTATTGATTTCAGGAGGAGCTGATAAATCAACAGTAGTCTAAGGGTAAACAGTACTGAGCTGCCGTTTGGTGCATGAGGCTTGTTTGTTTGTTTGTTTTTTCTTAGTCTTCTCAGTGAGGGGGCTTCACAGAAAGCACTATTCAGAATTTATCCTTATTGATTCAGCTATTTACTCCAGCGGTCTATTCATACACAGGAAGGAGCGTGACATGCTGCAAAACACTCATACCTCAGTGTTCAGACTTCAAAAGTTAAGAAGTTTGCAAGTCATCTAAAGCTAAGAAAGAAAGAGTTCTCTTGGAAAATAACTAGCTGGAGTCAAACTCCCATCAGTTTTAAACCCAGCCCAGCCGTGCCGGTAGCTCTGTTCCCGGTTCGGGATTTCTGTAGCAGCAGGATCAGGCTGAGAGCCGGCCCCCGGGGGCCCTGCTCCCAACAGCGAGTCCCGCTGAAGGGGGGCAGACAAAGACGCTCATTTCCTCCCTGCTCCCACCTGAAACAGGACGGAGCAATCTATTTTCCCGCAAAGACTAGGCATGGAAAAGCAGTTTAAAAGCGAAGGCTGCTCTCCTTGTGCCGCAGCCTTGTCTCAGGGCTGCTGGCGAGCTCCACTGCTCGGGCCGGGGCCCCTCCTCCGTCTCCTTCCCGGACCCGATAAGGAGAGTGGCGAAGCAAGGACCCGGGTTTCCCCCGTAGCACTCGCCCGGCCGACGTCTGCGGGCGGGGAGTCGGTGGAGTGACACACGGCAGCGCGGCCGCGCCTCCGAGGGGGCTGGGCTGGGCCGGGCCGGGCCGGGCTCAGCTGGCGCCCTCCCGGGAGGTACCTCACCGCGACCCCGAGCCGCGCCGCGCCACGGGCCGGGCCGGGGGCACCTCCCGCGCGGCGGCAGAGGCTGTGCCCCGCCCCTCCCCGCCCATTGGTCGGTGGGCGAGGGCGGGGCGCGGCGGGGGCGGGACCGCCGTCAGCTGTTCGCGGTCCGCCCGGCGGCAGCGGCGGCAGTGTGGCGGTGGGGAGGCGCG
>JANHGN010019187.1:0-25195 GCA_024605025.1 Megaceryle maxima | reverse complement strand
TTGTTTTTTTTTAAGTTGTTATAAAATTTTTTGAATTATTTTTTTTTGTTTTTTTTTGTGTTTGTTGTTTTTTGGGTTTTTTTTCTTTTTTTTTTTTTTTTTTTTTTTTTTTTTTTTTTTTTCCTTTTTTTTTGTGTTGTTTCTAAGTATGAATTTTCTTCTGCATGACAGGAGTAACGTGAAGTACTTCATGGCATTGAAGAGCTTAAACTTAATCTATAATGTTAGGGGTCCAGGTATTGTTAAATTTCTAATTCTTCAGAAATTTTTGCTTACCAAATAAAATGTATTTGTTAAACTAAATGTTTGTTCTGAAGTTGTTTCTAATTTGATATATATACTTAGAATGAATGTTAATGTCATATCATATAACAGAGATTTCACATGAATATTTTTTTTGCTTGATGGGGTTTTTTTGCATTAACTTTTCCATCTGCACAAAAGGCTTTGATTAAACAAAGGGAAAATCATAACCTGCAAAGGAGATACGGGTTTAATCTCAAAGATTTGTCAGTGAGCTGCCTCAGTCCTCAGGGAATCACTGCAGTAGAGATGAAGTCACTTACTTGCTGGAGTCTTTAGGCTCTCTATGGGGAGTTGGATATAAAGGTGAGAGATCTAGTGAGGGTACTTTTCTATAGGTTTGTGCTCAGAACAGTTAAATTCAGTCATCTGCCCCTTTCAGACATGTCATTAAGTTGGTGAGATTCTGCTGTCAGAGCTTGAGATCATTAGCACTTTCCAAGATTGGGAATCAGATGGTAACAGCCTATGAGCAGTGTTGACTTGGAAAAAATTGAAACTAGTGACCTATAACAACAACAAAAAGTTGGGTTGGGTTTTTTTTGTTGGTTTGATTTTTTTGGTAGAATTTGTACAGCCAAGGTTTTCTCTTTAAAGCTTGGCAATCCTGCTGTCACTATTTTTGCACTGCAGGCACAGCATTGATCTTCCACTTGTGTGTGGGATGTGGGAAGGGAACAAGGCATGCGAGATTGGTGGCTGTGCTCTCCGGGACAACATCACTGTCTCGCTTTGGACAGGAAACCTAAAGCTTGAGATGATTAGATATTATGTGCAATTGAAATTGGTCAGGCCTTTGTCAGTTTGAAAAGATCTTGTGTTTTTCAGAAGTCTTTATCTGGGTAAATTGCTAGGGATTCCTGATCATTAATCAGTGGAGATGATATAGTTTTGGAGAATTTGACAGGTTTTCATATGACACTGTGAAATATTGGTACTCTGGGGGGGGAGGGGTGGTAGGGGCAGAGGGTGACAGTGAAAGAGGAAGCAGTCTGGATGTGTGTGGAATCTTCGGTTTCTCACCAATGGATGCACTTACAATGTCATTGTTGCTGAAGATAAAAAGGATACTAAAGAAAAAAGTACTCTTCTCTGTTCTGCACTCTGAAAATACCCGTAGGAAGTTCTAGTTTCCTCTTGGTATTTAATATAATATAGACAAGTGAGTTTCAGTTCAGTTATTAGAAGACTCTTAGTCCTTGCTTGTTAGGGGACTGGTGGGCTACACAAAATTCACAGGTCTCTCTCTGAGTTTCTTTTACAAGAAAAAAACTGGTTTTGTGCTTGCAAGTTCTTGGCCTTAACTCGTAGCTGCTAATTATCTCAGCCAATTCTGCTGTCCTGCTCCTTTGGCTGAATGTCCAAGGGATCATTTGTTCAGCTGTGGATGGGCCTCCCCATGTCCTATACTGAAGATAATACTGACCCCAAGTAACTAGGTCAGAAATTCTTTGCTTGCTTGTGGTGTTGGTCTTCCTACCTAGAACTGGGTCTGTGCAATAGATTGTACTCTTGGCACATCACTGTGACACAAGGACAAGTTTGCTTTTTCTATTTTTAGTTAGAGTAAGAGTTGGCTGTGTATAAGTAAAGTAGCATTGAAAGGAGTCTGCTGTTGATGTGCGAAAATGAAGTGCAAGGGTAGTAATCTATACAACAGCCTATACAAAAGGATTGTATCTTGACATTATGCTCAGAAAAAAAAAAAGCAGAAATTTGGGTTTTTCCTCCTGATATGATTTAAACAATAGTGGTTTTGTTTGGTTTTCATTGCGAGTCTGTTCCTGAGTTACAGTCTTCATCAGATTTCCACACAGAACTCCTTATGGCTTTTGGTCATCTAATCTATTCCTGCTGTGATTCAGCCAGTTATGACTGATTTAGATTTTAAAATTTCAGGGAAATGATTGAATAAAAAGGTGAGCTGCCCATTTCCAAATGTATTGTTACCTCATATAGAGAACATTCGTTCAAAAATGGCTATTACAGCACACTTTTCATTGATATGCTCCTGTACCAGTTACTGAAATGTAACAAAAAAAGCTCTTCCTGTAATAAAAAAATAATTTCTTTGATGGATGTTGCGTTTTGGAAATAGACACTTTATTCCCACATTCATGCTGGTGATGGTTCAGAACAGCAATATGCTTTTATTTTCATCTCACAGAGAACACTGAAGAATGCTGAGCTGATGAAAGTACCAGTACCCGTATCAGTTATTTTTTCATTGGATTGACAAAACTGCATGTCCAGTTGCAAGCACAGGGAGACAGATGAGCCAAAAAGGTTAATTACTTCTCATTTTATTACCCTTATATTTATTTCAAATGCTCATCTCTTTCAGTGCCTGAAGGTGGACAATTAATCTTATGTACTTTTGTTTCTACCAAAAGAATGGTTGTGGTGTGTGTTCTTTATAAAGGTGGAAAAAGTTCTGACCTGAGGAAGAATACCAGAAAGAATAGAAACCCATTTTGCTTTCAGAAGCCTTTTTTGAGGGGCTGTTTAAAGCTAAAACTTGTAGTGAACTTGTCAGGAAAGTTCTTCCATCAAGAAGATTGTGGGTTATGCTTGGAGAAAACCATAGTCTTTACCTTTCTTCCAAGTAGAGTAATTTCATTCCCTGCAAATTGTATTGTATGTAAGGCTTTCAAAATAGAAACCCAGCACCAATGAGCCAACCTGCCTTCCTTAGTACAGTGCCTGTACTTCCCAGCTCCTCTGTTGTTAAACGATTGGCATCTCAGTAGATTTGTCACGGCATGCTCTGACACTTCTCCTGCCGTATGGAGCAGGTGATGGAGCTCTGCCGGCTACTGCACTATTTATTTTCATAGTTCCAGAAAAAAGGGATATATCAGTGAGAGTTTTTCCTTTGGTGCCCTTAAATCTAAAGCAAGCCACATATTTGGGGTTTTTTATGCTTATTGTCCTCTCCTGTATTTTGTCATTTCAAACTATTTTCTTTAAGAATGTCTGGGGATAAAAAACAATGGTCTTACAAAATCTACAGCAATCCTTTCTGACTTCTGCAGTCGCTGTTCAACTATTACTTGATGTCTACACCACCAGGGGGAAAAAAAAAGAAAACATATGTTTGAAAATATTTTTTTTCTCTGCTGCAGAGTGGTGTTAGAATTGCTCAATATTGAGTTTCACTGTCTGAAAGTTGCCTTTTGGTTGGCAGCGAAGTGGTAATACATCAGGAAATGTACATTGAAAGGATGTCAGCATGAAGTCACCCTGCGGAAAGTAGAATAAGTTCAGGAAGTTTAATTATTAGAAATGATGTCTGGCAGATAAAGGCAAAGTGCTTCAGAGATGGACATAAATACTTGTACTAAGGGATCTCTCTGTTATCCTCATCATAAGATAATGAGTTTTTAAAATATTTTAAGAATTCTTTCTTTTTTTTTTTTCTTTTTTTTTTTTTTTTAATATAGGAGAGCTCTTTATTCCTGTTATTCTATCTTTTCCTTTGCAATTAAGAAGTATTATTCAGCAGAAGTGATGATGTCTCTTAGGATGTCTTCATGCCCTAGAAGGCATAAAAGCGAAAAGTCACAGCTGTAACAATACTTCACTGTGCTGTGGCAGTGATGTAGTGCTGGAAAGAAAAAAGCAAGAGAAGCAAAATACTAAAATGAGTTTTTGATGAAGCTCCATTGCCTTTAAGAGGCATCTAAGCAGTCCTCTCCATGTAGCTTACAGCTTACATTAAATTAATCAAAGAGAGCTCCCCAATTAGCTGGTTACTCGTAGAAAGTGGTTTTGGTCAACTACTACAAAGAAATTTTGGGATAACAGAAATTTTGTGAAGCTCTGAGTGATTGAATCCCTGAATTCATAGACTTATGCAGTCTGTCAATTGACATTGTGTTCTTTACGTTCCTACTGGGAAGGAGCAATTTCAGGCAAGTACTTGGGAAATGTGACTTCTTTGTAAAAGCTGAAAGACTATATCTCATAATTGAAAAACATACTATATGTCTACTCACCTCACAGGATGGAGGATGTGCTTTGTAGAGTTTTTTCAGGTTTATCCTGGAGGAAGGATCTGGTGATGGTGGGACTGTTTGGGCACAGGTAGTTTTTGGTAGCTCTCAAATAAGTAAGTAGTATGCTTGTAGGTGAGGCGGTCTGGAAAAGTTTCTGTGAAGGATGTATGATCTAAAAAATCTATTTATTTTCAATCAAGATATGACTTGTCAGAAAAAAGGAGGATATTTCCAAATACGATTTTACTACTTGCCTCACTTCTGGAAAGCATTCATGTGTCTCACACTGTGATGCAATATACCGTGTAGCAAGAGAACTGAGGGTGTTTCATCCATTCCTTTACAATAGTGGGTTGAATGTGTATTTCTCCTTTGTTTTTGTACTCTGGCATCTCAATCTGTTAAAGCCTTCCATTAATGGATACTCGTTATCAGTTACAACACTATGGTAGTGGGAAGTGTTTGGGGTGGTTTAGGAAGTGCAACACCAGACATAGACTTGGATCTCTTCAGCTTTGTCCCTGCTGCTTTTGCTCTCTGGGGTGTGTCCCACTTGCTTTGCCATCACTCCGTTTCTTCTTCAGAACAGGATTCTTAATGCTCTTTAAAACTGCTTCAAGATCTGTTTGTATAATCTCATACAATGAGATTTCTTTATTTTTTCCCCTCTTAAAATGGCAGTTCGATGGCTCTTCTATTGCTGTTTTATTAAAAAAAAAAGACTGGAGTTGCTACAATGTTTTCAATTGCTCTCCCTTTCCAGCCAGGTCATTTCCCTGGACATGAATTTGACCCACGACCTCGAAGAAACTTGAATAAGCAAGTTGCTATCTACTTATCAAGTTGTGATGAATGTCTTTCCAAGGCTTGAAAAATACCTAATTTAAAAAAATAATTGGATATCCTTGGATATTTTTTGTGCTCATTCTCAAATCTGCAGTAGAGGTTAAGACTTGTAAAGCAAGACTTCTGATACACTTTATTTTTGCAGAACTCTGTTTCTCAAAGTACAGAGCTGGTCTTTACTGGACAGAATTTGGATTGGATATAATGCAGCTGATGATGAGCGATGAAAGATTTCTGTTAAAATAGCAAAGGGAGTCGTAAGAGCATTTGTGTGATAGAGGGTATCATCAGCCTCACGGGTAAAGATCTCTTAGCCAAATGAGTGAAGAATTGGAACTGCATCAAATCTTGCAAATGAAGTTTATGTAGAAGAGATTGTTTATTAAAGCCTCCTAGAGTTGAAAATGAACACGTTTCCTTTTTAAGCCTGGTAAAATTGTTCCTGAGTAAGTATGCAGAAGTCAGTATGTGTCTCTTTTATAGCTCTTCAACTCCAGTACTTGCTAAATTGCTGTTTAACACACTAATTATTGTATTCTGTTTTAATTAAGTATAAAGTCATACATATGGGAACACGATTTACGCATTTCTTCAGAGTGTAATGATTACAAAGTTGTTTTTTTCTGGACATTTCAAATGTTAGTTATGAAAGTAAGATTCAGTATAATAGTTTTGCTTTTCATAAGAATTAGTTCTAGCTCTTTTGACCCATCACTGCTCTGTCTTCCCTACCAGACAGTAGGATTTTTAAGTCTGGAAAGCTAAGACTGAAGTTTTAAGTTCTGTTACACTGAAACCCTGCCAGCCTGTAATCGGTAATCCCAGAAGAATTAAGAGAAAGGGGGATGGATTGTGTCACGTTCATTCACATCATTTTAGCTCATCCCGGGGTCACAGGCTAAAGGGAATGATTGCATAACTGATAAGGCAGGGAGACTGCCATTAAGGAACTGGGAATTGGAACAGGCTGCTCTCGTGTGTATGTGATAATGCTGATCACTAACATCTCTGTACGCTGAAGGTCTGAAATCGTGAAATCGGTGCAAATTGAAGACACCATGATGCCATGGTTGGGATATTTTTTACTTCAATGGAGTTGGAAGGAAAATCTTTAAATATAGATGTTGATGCAGAAGTCATCAACAACACTGTATTGGTTGCAAATGTGGTCTGCAGCAAGGAAGCAATGCCATTCCTGTTGGAGACCCTCTTAATCATGTCTCCTTTACTCCATAAAGCATGACTCCAACCTTGTGCACTTGATTGCTTCCTGTACACTTCACTTACACATAGACCTGAGCCTGCATCCTCATCTGCAAAAGCATAGTTTGGTACCTGAATGCTTTTGAAGGGAGAGAAAGTGAAGGAGAGCTTGGTTTTGTGCATGATGAGGTTTTGTGTACCTTCTGGCCATTCTGGTGTGTAGACAAGAAGTCAGTTGATGCAACTGTGCATGGTGAGTCAGCTGTGGCCTCTTAATGGGGTGGCAGGAGGGCTGGACTGGGAGCTCTAGGGACAAATATGCTCCAGAAGCCTTGGACTGCTTGTTGTCAGGGTTGACCTTGCTTGTTCCATTCATTCACAAGCTTTCAGGTGTCTAACTGAATTAGAAGAAACAAAACTGTGGAGACCTCCTGGGAGAAAGGGAGAGGATTCTCGTTGCAACTCTGAAGTCTAATTATTTGCATCTATGCTACTGTGAACTTCCAGATGGCATGTTGCTCTGTTTTTGTTTTCCAGTGCAATTCACCCTTTGGGGTATTTTCCTGAGGAAGAAGGAAACATATTTGAATCTGCATTCCATCCTAGTACCCTGTGAATGCCTTGTAAACAAGACTCCCTTGTCTGGCATAAAGCCTCTGTGAATTAAGAGCAACTTGGGTTAGGAGTCCACATGCCAAATTAACTTAGTTTCGTTCAGCAGCCCCAACAAATTTTATTTAGCAGGCAGTCTGTTCGACATTTGGATGATCTGCTGACATCATGTGCTTCCTTCCTCTAAATCAGCCATGATGGAATCTCATATTTTATCATGCATTGAACACATACATACATTTACTGGGTCTGACCTACTAATGCAAGAAGGAACTCAACTGTTTTAGCTAAACCAGTTCTTGACATGCATCCACGCAAGTGCTCATCATAAATACTTTCTTTGAAGAGTCCCATACATAGAATATATCCCAGCATCCATACTGCAAAATGTTATGTATTTATGGAGCAAGTCTCCTGCTATGTCAAGTATTTTCAGTTGTGATTTCCTTGTTTAAGTTGCATTTGTCCCCACTTTTCTTCTTGCCTTCTTTTTTTTTTTTTTTAAGCTTTCCAGATGCTTTTTGTGCTTATTTCCCTATATAAAGTCATAATCTGCCCTGCATGATATCACAAGTGGTGGTGAAGTGTAGCTGATCCGAAACCAGCAGGCTCTATAAGAATTCTCATCCCTAGAAATTATATGTGTACAACATCTGCACTTTGTAGGTGAAACCCTTAATGTCTAGGTACGGCTGGTTGGTATCACACTGTAGTAGAGCTGGTTTGCCAGACAAAAAGTGCTTTACTTCAAACAGAGGTGGTTGAGCAGTATAGCTGTGCTGTCTAACTTTACTGAATCCGTGCTCCTGCCCGCTTACAACAGCGGCAGTGAAGCTTGATGGAAAATTTGGGAGAATAGTTTATTTCATGACAACGTACCTTTTATGTTCCTTTACTGGAGTTGTTTTCCTGCTTTAAAAGGGCTCAGAGACCAGTGTTTTTTTCCTCATAACAATACTTGACGAAGAGAATTCACCTTTTTGTGAGAGGATTTCCAACCCATGCAGTCCCTGGGCAATGGCATTACAAAATTGGAATTATTGTCTGACTAGAAAAGGGATAAGTCCAATTTAAAATAGGGGATTTGTGCTCATCCATCTGTGCATCTACTTTAGGACTAACATTTACTCTGTCAAGTAGCAGGCTGCTTAATGATTTGAGAGAGACATTTTCATTGTAGGAATTGCTATCTAACTGTCCTATTTTTTTTCAATATGTACAAACCATTTACATCTTTATTTCCAAAACGCAGGTTAGTTCCATTTAAAACAAACACCACTCCCCACCTCAGTTCACTTTTCAAAACAAGGTCTTGTCATGAAGGCAAAAAACCCTTCTGTTGGTGTGTGGTTACTTTGAATGATGCTGGAATAGAACTATAAATATCTAAGAACTCTTGCTTTCACTCTCAGTCTCCTTGAGTTTTAACAGACATTTTAACAGCCCTTGAAAATCAGCCCAGCCCCCATAGTTTAGGACCACCTCTTGGGTGAGCTCATTTATTAGAGCAAAACCTAATGCTCATATGTTACTTGAATCATGCACGCTACAATGCAGGGACTACAGGTGAGAGGCTGAAGTTCAGTTCTTTTTTTCACTTGGGGTTGAATAAAAAGTCCAGAGAGCTTTCTTCTTTCCTTTGCTGGGAAGAAGCAGAAAAAATGTACTGTATGAGCAGCAGGTGAGAATGTGAAACATCCTCATTCCTATTGAGATGGACATAGTCTCCCAGTGGGGATGTATAATAAAATTCTTGTACGTAGGATGTAGTGGGTGCACAAAGATTCATCTTTTCTGAAAGTGTCTTCTGAGAAATATGTGTAGAAGTAGGAAAGACCAAACTCTGCTTTGTCTCTACTTCCTCTGTTTTGTGTGGTAAGGCTGAACAACTGAACCTTTGGGAAGGTGGGAATGTTTCCACAGCTCAACCTTTCAGTTAAAGGGCCAATCTATGGTGCATTGGGAATGTGGCTTCTTGTATTTATCACACCCACGTTTGTCCTGTGATTCTGATCTTCCCAAGGGAAGGGCTAGAAAAGTCCTCTTAGCTCGGGATGTTGAAACTGTGTGGTAGCTGTTGCTTTGTACTTAAAAATAGACTAGAAAGAAAGGAAGGGACAAATACCTTCTATCTAGCTATTTTCCACCTCCTGCTCTGCCTCTCTCTGCCTCTCTCTGCCTCTCTCTCTCTCTCTGTCTCTCTCTGCCTCTCTCTGTCTCTCTCTGTCTCTCTCCTTCCTAGCTTCCCACTTTTTTTATTTAATACAGAAGCAGTTGAACTCTGGCCCCATGACAGTAGGTACTGAAAAAGAAAATAAAAAACTCTCAAATGTGTTTCCAAATACATCGAGAAGATTGGCTGAGATGTTGCTCTCTGTGTCACATTGGTGCCTGTGGTTTTCATCTGGTTAAGTGACTTTGTCTGTCTGTATTTTATGTGGTTTTGTCTGGAAGTTTTGTGACTGACTGCAGTATAAACTGCATATATATATTTTTTTTTCAAAGTTATAATTGAAATCTGCTATCAGAAAATTTGTCTTAACTAGTTCCTTATATACTAAGCTATGGTAGAAGTGCAAGAAGCTGGAAGACTCTTGCCCAGCCTCATGTGGTCCACAGTAGAAAGACATAGCACCAAGTGGCTCTAGGTGTGGCCAGCTATTTCTTTCAATCCTAGCTAGGCATGGCAGCAGTTCCTATCCTCACTGGATGGTGAAGGTTTCTGCTTGATTGCCAGTAGTCATAGCAATATACCGTAAAGATAACTCTTTTTGACCCTCTGATACCACGTGACTGGTTCTCAGCATGTAACTTTTGCACAAAATCGTGTGCCACTCTGTTGAGGATAAACATTTCTGATTTTGAGAGAGTGGGAATGAGTAAACCTTGCAGTTTTCATTTAATATAGATGAGAGGAACAAGACTTGCAGGTGCATTTCCAGACTTCAGGAACAAGCCAGGAGGTATGCTACAGTGTCTGCATTCTGTAGACTTTCTGCTCTGTCTGTGAAGCACCAACGGCACCTGTAGCGTCGTGTGCAGAACAAATGTGGCATAGACAGCGCTTTGTAAATGAAATGACATGCCTCTTTCAGTTTCTTGTACTGAGGAGGAATTGGGGATAGCTAACTAGGAGGGAAAGATGGGTCCTTGTTTGATTTGTATGCCATCCTAAGGAGGGTTCTGCATATAAACAAGTGTCACTGCATAATTACAAGATGAAATGCATGAAAACTTTGAAAAGATATAATGTTGTTCTTTATTGGATCAAAGTGCTAGCATTTTTTTTTTTAATAGGCATATTACTTTTGCTATCATTCATACATAACATTTCAATTAATTTTCGTTCTTTTATACATACTTGGTGGAAGAAATCTGCTTAAAACCTGCCTGCAGTTATCAATAATCCAATAACCTTTTTTTTTTTGGCTGTGGTGAATAAATTAAAGAAATAAAATTGCTTACTTGTGTATACAGTGCTTAAGGAAAGGCCGTAGTTCTTAATCAAGATTCTAAGTCTTAGCTCAATATAAATAACTCAGTAATCATTACAATTATTTCCTTCCTGCTTCATCTGTTACTGTAATTCACTATTTGTTACTGTCATTCACACTTAATAACTTGAGAGGTTGAGAACTGTTGGCAGAAAGGCAGGGTTTACATGTGTTAATTTACTGGTTTATTACTGGTGTTCTGTGAATTACAGTAGTCAGTTCTGCCCATTCTATCAGAGGTTTATATTAAAAAAATAGAAATGAATACCTAGTTACAGACAGATATTCAAGAAATCAATGAGACAATATGGCATAAAGAGTAATAGTAGGATACTAATCATCTGACTGGATAAGCCAAGCAGAATTAAAGTATTGTGTGAGAGGCTGCTGAGTCTTTAAGTCAAGTCCTTATAAATCATATTATTTTGCACAAAAAGAGGTGGATATTTTTAATGCCTTGTTTATTGTTTATGCCTTCAGCTTCTGGCTTTATTGGCCGTGGGAGAGGGAGAATATACTGGCTCAAACCTCTTGAATACTATACAATCATTCCCTCCTCATTTGCTTTCAAACAAGCATCCTCACTGAGCTCAGTGTGGATGAGATTGTCTTCCATTCTTTGCTCTAGGAGGCAGAGTGCTGCTGGAATAACTGTGTGCTGAATGCATGGATCATAAAATGCACAAAGGCCAAGGTAATACTGTAGAAATAGTTAAAACACAAAAAGGAGGCTATGGAACAGTGAGTCATTTTGCTAAGTACAGTAGTGTAATGAACAGTTTCCATAAGGTCATAGAGCAGGTGGGTAGAAATGATCTGCAGGAAGGCAATGTGGTTGCAAAGTTCAACGTACTGAACATTTCCTCAAGCTATGGAACTCATGCATCTATTTGTTTATGATGGTGGCAGCTTGACACTGTTGAACCTAGCTAAAAGTTAGAAGAAACTGATTTAAGTCCCGTTAATTAGCAGCATAAGAATAATGGCCAATATTTCCTTGAGGTTTGGACCTTAGAGTTATTTATACAAGCTGCAGAAGTAGTTAAATCTCAGGAGGATATCCTCCCAGGCAAAATATTCCCATAGGATTGCCTTAAAATATATGGTTTAGGGTTAGGTACTCAGATGGTCATGACTTGTTGCTGGTTGATTGTGGTTTTTGGAAGATGGGCAGGGATGTAGTGATGTGTGTACTATAAAGTGGTGTGGGGTTTTTTTAAACAATGCAAAGTAAAGCTCTTTTATTTCTGCCTACGTTTTCAAAATAAGACTGCAAAACAGCCTTTTGAGCATCTACATTATAAAATGAGTCTTTTTGGTAAAAAAAAAGTAAAATTAAAAGTAATTTGGTGATCGTAGAGATCCAATCCATTGCATTTGTTCTGTACTCCAAGGCGTGTGGAACTTACAACTGGGCTGGCTTTGGTTCCTTTTGTGCTTGCTGTCCTTAGAATGTAGCAGCAATCTAATTGGTTTGAGATGGAACTTCCCTTTTTACCTTTTTTTGCTTTGGTCCCCAGTTCTCATCCATTATGCCCAGGGACTATTGCTTCCCCAAGTAAGACTCCCAGCTCAGGTTAAAGAAGTGAAGGCGAACTGCTCCGGTGGCAATATGCAAAGACTGGAGAAAAGGGACTGAGTGATGTAATACGTGCGAGTGCAGTACGGAGGCTTGTTGGGCTCTTACAAAGAAGACAGAGGAAGGGAGTGGTAATAATACAAACAAAAGTCACGGGGCATCCATCATGCTTTTAACAACCATTATCATGTCAGTGCTGTAAGTAATGGCAAATTTAAGATCAGCTCTGGGAATGTTTGTTCACTTGAAGACTGCGTGCATTTGTTTTTTGGTATAGAGAACAATCATTTGCTGAGAACATTAATGGGTGCTTTGTAGGTATGGAATGGGAAGATTTCATGATGAGAGTCTAATCTTTGAATTCTTGTGGTCAGGAAGAGCTAATTCAAAACCCTATGAAGTAAATGCAAAGGTCTTCTTGGGGCCTTGCATCAAGCTGTTGAGCTGAGAAGCCTCTATGCTTTTCTACTGACAGTGCTCCATGAGATGATGCTGGAGGGCTTGTTTCCTGTCTTGGTTCAAAATTACTCTGTGCATTGTTTAAAAAGCAAAGTGACAACAAAAACCACCTCACCAAGCAAACCCCAGAGAATGTGTTTTTTGGTTATGTTCATTTTTACTCTGACGGGTGAGGTTTAATAAGGTAAGAAGAATACAGTTTCATCCCATTCTAGTGACAATGATAGGTGATGAAGAGTAAATGAGGGAAAACTTGAGCAAAATATGGTGTGATAAGACACACCTATTGTGTGGTGTGTCTTGGACCTCTCTTGAAGAGACTGTTGCAAGCCTGTCAGTATTTGTTCCAAAAAATATTCACTGAAGAATTGCCAAATTTTTTTTTTTTTGATGGTTTGCTTTAATTGCCTTTCTGTAGTTCTTTCTAATTTCAGGTTAATTGTATACAATTTGATGACAATGTGCTGTGTGTCTACCAAGTGCAAATTCTCCAAAGTCTTCAAGCAGCATTTCATGTTAATGAAAATGTTATTTGGAAGGGAGAAATGTGGTTTAAAAACAGAGGTCAATTTTGACAGCTAATGAGTTGTAAATGAACAGAAATGTCTCGCTGAAGGACTTTTTATTATTTTTAGAACAGGGAAACATGGTGGTGTGGGGTTTTGTGTGGTTTTTTTTGTTTGGTTGGGTTTTGTTTTTTTTGGTTTTTTTTTTTTTTTGTGTGTGTGTGGTTTTGTTTATTTGGGTTTTTGTTTGTTTCTTTGTTTTTTGTTTTGTTTTGTTTTTTTTCCTCAGTCAGCTCCTGCAGTGATTTAGGAAAGTAGGATCTCTTTCTTGTGGCAGTTTCTGAGAAAGTGTATTTTGGCAAGGCTTCCCCTTTCTATTACAGATGAAAAGTACCCCTTTCCTTATAGCCAAATACCTTGTTGGCCAGAGACATGAATATAGGGGTGTGGAAGCAGCAGAGTAAGCAGAATAGAGGCTCATGTGAGTGCTTTGAATAATCCAAGGACACTGAGTAATTGTGTTTGACTTTTAATGAGATGCAGACGTTGATGTAGGTAATAGGATTTTTCTGAAGCAAGGAGAAAACTGATGCTCAACAGGTGTTACATTTTCTACAAATGTAGTGTGGAACAGTAATCCAGTGCTAGGTTTTTTTGAAACATACAGTGCCAAGTTGAAAACATTTAGGACTTATTCACATGTCAAAGAAAAAATAACAGAAAGAGCGGTGATTTACAATTTATCCGTAGCAAATGACCTTACTGCATGCTTTGCCCTCTTAAAGGGGGAAAAAATACACCTTTTATTTTACACTGCCCTTCATCCCATGCTGTTCATTTGACTTTGGCCAAGAAGCAGATAGGATTTGAACATTGGCTCAGCCTGGACATAGGAACAAATCGTTTCCAATTACCCAAGGTGGCAAAAAGTTTGTGTCCTGTTAGCAGTCCTTGAAGGCTGGAGCACCAGAAAGTGTAATCACTTAACAATGTGTGTCTATAGTATATTAACATACTATGAATGACTTATAAATTGTAACCAATTTGGAAAGTCTTGAGGAATATCTAAACAGCGTTTGTTTTAAATTTCAGCAACAAACATCAAATGTAACCCTATAAATCCATTGTTGTTGGTTTCATCTTCTCTCAAATGGAAAGCCATTTCCTCCTTTGAAGGAAATCTTGCACTGTAAGTAGCATATTCAGTGAATACAGAGAATATTTAATTGGTAAACCTGTTCAGGAAGAGATTTTATATATATTTTATTTATTTATTTATTTATTTTTAAATTCTTTCATGATAACATCTGGGCTAATGCCCATTTTTCTTTCTAGCTAAGATTGTGGTGTCTGTTAGCAGGAATGCTAGCATCAGAATACAGATTTTTCTGAGAGAACCTTTGGCAAATAATAAGCAGTGACAGGGAGAGTTTTCAAATGCTAAATGGGAATTAGGTGCCCAGTTCTCACTGACTTTCAGCATCTAACTGCTGTTTGTTCTTCAGTTAATCTCTCTTTTCAGTCTGAAGCAACTGGCTTCTGCCTGTGTATCTCCTTCTGTGAGGTGTGCGTGAGGAGAAATGTGTGGTGGGGAGATGCAGACTGTTCATCAGAAAACTCATCATCTGTGTGCTGGCCATTAGTTAAATGTGACAGTGTACTGAATGAGGGTTGCAGACCTGTGGAGTGGCAAAGGATGAGAGCAGGATTTGATTCCTGGTGACCTTATGCCAGTAACCAAAATGAGTTGTTCAAATATGTAATAAACAGTTAGAGGCTGGACTCAATGGCTTTAATGCAAGCTGTGTGTTGACTGCCAAGGTGTGTCTGCTCTGGCTGATAACCTCAGACACTCGCCCACTCCTGGTATCTGAAAGCTTAGATCTGAGATAAGAGGTATCAATTTTGTTGCTCTTTCAAAACTTGAAATAGATATTTGCGGCTTCATAATGAAAGGGAAAAAAACCAAACCCACCACCCTTCATCCCTCCAAAAAAACCCGACCAAACCACAAGGATCTTTCAAGAGACTTTGAGTCTGAATGGGGGAATGTTAGTGCAGTTACTTGAAGTTAGAATCTTTTGTATTAAAGTTTCAGAAAGACAAAAGAAATATGCATGTAAAAACTTTTTAGCGCTTTCATTACGAAGCTGCAATGTAATGCTAAGCAAATTGCCTAAACCAAACTTTCTATACTTGCTTATTCTACTTGGGTTTTCATGCTCTTACTTTGAAATGCAAAACTTGTGATCTTTCATAGGTGTCAGAAATATGACTGGGAGCTGAACTAGACTATGCAATAAAACCAGTAGAATCGGACCTGTGTCAGGTCCGATGTTACTGGTTTTGAAGAGGGTAATGAGTGTTTTGTATGTACACCATCCCATGCGTAGAAAGGGTGCAGTGACTGAAAAGGTTTACTAGCATTTGGATACTTAATAAAATCAACACCATAGGAAAATCCTGGTGGGAAGTGAACACTTGTGTTTGAAAGGAAGACTGAAAAATAAAAGGTAGGCATAGACAGAATTTGTCTTTGTTATTCAATCTGCTTATTGAGTGTGGTGTTCTGTGTGGTTGGGGTTTTTTTTGTTTGTTTGGGGTTTTTTTTTTGTTGTTGTTTTGTTTTGTGTTGTTTTGTTTTGTTTGTTTGCTTTGGGTTTTTTTGGGGGGGTTGTTGGGGCTTTTTCATTGTTGCTTTTTGTTTGATTTTTTCTTCTTTTCTTTTTTCTTTTTCTTTTTCCTTTCCAGTGCCTTAGATGGCATAATTAGTGATTATATAACAATGCAAACAAGGCTGAACCAATTCTGGTTAGGCAATCTGTGCTGTGTAACTAACTTTTTATTGTAGGGGCGTTTGTGGAGGTGTGTGCAATGCTATTGCAAAGCAATTAACAGTGGGTATTTTATAAACATTAATTAAGCCATGTGGTGTTTTTATAAGTGAATATTGTTCAATAGCTAGGAATCTATTACATGTTGTTTCTTTTCCAAAGAGCATTCAGTGACATAAGGTAAGTCAGTATGCAGCAAAACTCCCTCAGTTCTTGACTCATATCTGTAACTGTAAGGCAAGAGTTCTAAATAGTAACAAAGTAGTTTTCTGCTATTTTAAGCAAGAAATGTTGCTTTAGGTTTCCCTGAAAATCATAGGTAGTGTGATAGAGGACTGTATTATATAGTTTTATATAATATAAATGTACAATCAGCTTAAAATATATTGAAATATATTTAAAAATATACATTAAACTGCACAAGTTATGAGATAAGTTGTATGATTTTCTTTTTTTATGTAATTTTGTAGCACTTGTATAAGCTCAAAAGACTTTGTTTTACACATGAAACTTTAACTTCTTGGCATAGCTGATGATAAAGTACAGGATGAGGTGCCCATAGTCCATTGAATACCACAGTACATTCAGTGAATCCATTTACCAGCTGGCTGGTTCTGTCATGAGGGATTCTTACTTCTATCAAGCACAGTTAAAGACTTTGTGTTTAAAAAACAAACAAAACCAAACCAACAGATCCAAACCAAAACACCTCCCTCTCCCCAAAAAACCCACTAAGCCCCCCAAAAATCCCCAAACCAAACAAAACCAAAAAAACCACCAAAAACCTAAAACCCAACAAAGTAAACAAACAGGAAAAAAAACCAACCACCAAAACACCAACCACATAGTGTTTTAGGTCTACACTGGTCATTTAGAAAGCTGAGGATTCTATAGAGAAACCTCTCCTTTACAAAAACATATTGATATACAGAATGCATAAGTGTTGTACTGTTGTTTAGGGTTTTATTATTATTATCTAAGTTTAGCAATTCTGAAAATGGGGGAAGAAATCACTTTGAGTTGACAAAACATGAAAATACTTATTTAATGATTTGAAACAGCAGAAGAAGTATTTGGACTTCAATTAAGCATTTTGTTTGGCCCAAATAATGGTTTTATTATATTGCTGTATTTTATGTCAGCAGATCTAATAATGGAGCTTTAAAATCCGTGAGATGTAGGGGAAAAAAAAAAAATAATCAAAGATAGAGCTAAACCCCCCCCCCCCCAAACTGTGTAAGGGGCTAAAAATCAATGGAAACTTGAAATGCTTTGTTAGAAAAGATCAACAAAACTGTCTTAAAAATACACAGTCAACTTCATTTCATAAAGGCAAATCTGTTAAAAGTTTTCATCACCATGTTAGCAAAACCTGGTGCTACTCTAACATTCTTTAGGTTTTCTGAGTTGAGGAAGACCTGGACTGAAAGTTTTCACCCAGGCTCAGCTTTGCATCCTCTTGAAGTAAGCAGCTATTGGGAAATAAAATGCCATTCTAAAAATTTCCAGAGAATCTACTCTTGCCTTTGTTAAAATGGTCTCGGTGTTGACAGGCCCTTGGCAGCTACATAAGCGTGCATGTCAGCCTTCCCCTTTAGCTGCTTGTACTTGGTTTTGCAGTTTGGAAATTAAAGATATTTTCAGCTTGTGCCTTACCCTCCTTCCCAGCCCTATCCACTGTTTGAATCACTTGGCTGCCTTAGCTGTAGAGAGGTTGAGAGTAAGATAACAGAAGGACAAGCAGGTTAGGGCCAACTTGCAGCACAAGGAGGGATCTGCGGGAAAGCAGCTCAGAGCCTGTCCAGGAGCTTGGCAAGAAGTACCATGCTGCTTGCTTGTGTTTTGGAACTGTCACTGTACTGTCATCTTAAGAAAATCAAACCCCCCTATAGATGCTGATCTTGTACGATACTGTACAGTCCAGCGACTTCTCTGCTAGGCCCAACAAATAACTGCCTCCAAATCTGTGCGTATGGAAGCACTGAAAAACTGACCCGGGATAGCGTGTCCAATAGTGCCAAGAGGAGAGCTAGGATTTAGAAAAAAAGGTAAACTGTGCACTAGACCTGTATTACTTGACTTCACTGCACAAAAGAGGTTTTTTTAAGCCTTTAAGTTCCTTGTCTGAGATCTGTGTTTGGTATCTGATGTGCCAGAATTGCTGGTCAGCTCCTACAGAAGTAGTACAAATACTGTCAGAATAAAGCTTACTTAGCTGAGATCTAGGGCAGGAAGCTTTTGGTGGGCAAAAGCCACGATACGGAAAGTCTGCTGCTAGTGATGAGAAAGCTGAGTAGGAACCTACTTAACTCAAATTAATGAATTATTGCTCTGCTGAACTGGATCCAGGCAAAAGTGTTTGGACATAAAAATGACTTGAAAGTTCTTAAATTTCTCAAGGGGAAAAACCCATTTGGTGTGGCCTTGGTATTGGGAATCGGATGTATTTCTCTGCAGCGTTTAGGCCACTCCTGTAGCATCTCTGTTACCTATTCTGATGGTTTTCGTTGTGATTTAATGCCTGTCTCGCTCCACAATTATCTGCTGTTCCCTCTAGGGACTCTCACCTCTGAGGCAAACACAACAGAGTGCATATATACTGATTTGAGAAGGGCTTTAGCCATTCTGAAAGTTCAGCTAGAAAAAGAACTGCTTTGAGGTTCTGTTCCTTGGTAGATGTTCTCCAGTTTGAAAACTTCAGTTAATTGGCATTTGGGGAGGGGAAAGGTAAGAAATTATCTTGGCATGGGGTACTATTTAGAACTGAAAGTGAATGTAAAAACTCAACAAGTGTCTGCAGTGCTCTGGAGTGCTTGTAATTCAGGGCTCTGACCCTAAAGCCATTTATGACAGTGATTATTATTTTCTCTAATTAGTTTGTGGAGGGAACAGGTAAAGATTATGCCAGTAAAGGTTTTTTCAAGGCTGGACCCATACTGTGGCCCACGACTGCTCAAAATTCCCACTTTAAAACTATTTGCATGTTTTATTGGAACAAAAATTGGTAAAGAAGAAATCCTAAGTGGGAACTCAGTCACCAAACTTCAATATTAATTTTCCCCTTTGTTATTTCAAGAAATGGTTGTACCATGGGACACTGTGGTGAAAGATGCCTGCAGTTGCCATTATTATGGGACTGTGTTGACAGACCCGGATGGTTCCTGGGTGCTTTGAGACGTGCTTAAGCTCTGCTCCTGGACCTCTGGTACCAGCTCAGTCATCTGCGCATGGCATTGCTGATGGGTTATTGGCTTATGGCAAAGAGCAACTCTATGGCCAGTATCCCCATGGCTCTACCCTAATCTGAGCCTTATAATATGTTAACAGATAAATATGACTCCTGATCTATTTATTTCCAGAACGATTTGGGAAGTGCTGCTGGTTGCGTGATGTACAAATCTAAGATTTAGAGGATTACGGGAGAACATTTCAATTGTTGTGGCTGGATCACATTCAGGCTAAGAACCAAGATTTTATTTATTTATTTTTTTTTCCCCTGAAAGTTGATACATAATGGAATTTTATTCTTAGTCATCACAAGCTTCCATTTTTGTTGTTGTTGCGTGGTTGATTTTTGGTTTGTTAGGGTTTGGTTTGCTTTTGTTTTGGGTTTTTTTTCCAAAGTCAGTAAGTTACTGGCAATTCCTGTCAGCTTAAAAATCTGAAAGATCCACAGGTTCATGAAAATCTAATTCCTACTAAAGACAAAGAATTCTGCTTTCTATGTGGCAGACATTATCAGATTGTCTATCACTCGAATGAAGAGGGGTGCATGGGAACAGCTTTTTAATTTTTTTTAACCGTTTCTTCCACCACGCCTTCAGTAGGCCATTGGAGAAGTGGACACGTAACTATTATATTAATCCAAGCAGCATCTGGAGGCCTAGATATACTGAGACTTTAACTCTGAATAACTACTGAGCTTAGTCACATTAGCAAAGTAAACATTTCCCCAGCATGGGTAGGGGGGGAATCTGGCATCTGTGTCTTTAAAGTGAGTAAGGTTTAACGCGTAGTGGATGACAAAGGTATCCAAATAATGTTTCCCTTTCTAGCTCAGTGCTTTCCTTTCAAGTGCTCTTCTGTTCTAAAGGGCTGTAAGTATGAAAGGTCTGTTAGGCTTCATATTATGTTAGTGTCATGTTTTCACTTGTATACGTTATGGAGTTATATATGACACTGTAAAGGCTGTGCTACAGAAGTTGTCAAGGTTCAGAAAGCAGTGTGCTCTTCCCTCAGGAGGTATCGCTCGGATTCTAGATATTTGAAAACAGGATATAACAGAAGATGGGGAAAAAGGTGAGAGCTGGATATATTAGGTCAGTAAACATTCTGAATTTACTCAGTAAAAGTCGAGTGCGTATAAAGAAAGAACACAAGAGAAGAAAATCACCTTTGTTAGCTCTTCCTTACAGTTGTCAGCGTAAGAGGGGATCTGAAGGAGATGTGAAGCAGGAGAGCAGAGCAGATGGATATGTTGAGAGTTTGCTGTACCTGAAGAGTGCAACTGGGAACAAGTAGTAGAGGATTTGTATGGGAGAAATGGGGACTCTTTGGACTCTGATGTGCCATATCAAAAGTCCCTGAATATTTGATCGTGTTTAACTATGGATCTGGATGAAAGTGAGAAAATGAACTTAAATATATAGAGAAGCCAAGAAGGCTAAGGCTAAAAACTAAACTTTTTCTTGTGTGAAGAAAAGAGAATTAGTATAGGGACTAAGATTAGTGAAAGAATCCTGTCAAGGAAACGCAGGTCTCTGCAGCTGTACTTTGTTGGGAGTGTGTCGTCGTGCCTTCGGTGCACAAAATGAGAAGTTTTTCCTACTCAGATCTGTGAGAGTTTTAACTGTGCGTGCTGAAAAAAAAGGTCACTTCCTAGACACTGTGGTCTTTGTCCTTTTAATTTTGCTCTTAGAGAAAGCTCTAAATGAGGTAGTAGAGGATGAATATGTGGCCCATGAAGGGTTTACAGTGGAGAACAAACTGTATTAAATTGAAATATGCATAAAAACTAAATTAGACTAGTTTATAAAGTGAAGTTGAAGCCAGTTATGGAAATTAAGCATGATGAAAGTTAATGAAACCAGTGTAGCAAGCACAGTGAAGCTATGCTGATTGCCAAGAACATCTTGCTTTTACAATACTTACGTAACCATCATGAAAGGCCTCTATTTTTAATAACAATAAGCCTTTTCAACAACATTTATTTTCACTTTTTTTTTTTTTCTTTTTTCCCCCTATGACATTTTATGATGTGGGGGAAGGGCAAAACCCAAAGATATTTGTAATTTTCCCAAGTTATATTCCAGGTTATACGTGGATTTTATTGCTATTGTGTGCTTCTGTGAATTGCATGCGTGTACTTCATTAACAAGGAAAATTCTGGCTCCTGTGGACTTAGATTGCCCTCACAAGCTGAATAGATTTTTGTGGTTGTCTGCCTTGATTAGCTTCTGTTTTCAGATGTCCAAATTTAATTTCATTAGAGGAAAGAAACATGCAACAAAATACAAAGCAATATAATATTGTATTGGTTCTGTGACATTAGCCATTCCCCAAACTTTCGTGCTCTTAAAAAATGGCATAACATGGGTCTGAGCATTACAAATCTTGATTTGTCTGTTCTCAGAATCTCTCAGACTCATTCCCTCAATTGAGGATTAGATTTCACTTCAGAAATCTTTGCCTGACCAAAATCATAATAGAATAGGCCTAATGAACAGGAGTCTTCATTTTAAAATAGACGGTTGTTCTGGTGTAGGCTGATAATAGATGTTTAACATCTTCAGCATCAAGCAGGTTTTAAATTTATTCTGTGATTTACAGGTTTACAGTAAAAGCTAAAATTATGACTAATGTTCTGGACTGGAAGCTGAAAGATTATCTCTTCATGAGCTTCTTAGAAGATTTGGGGTGATTTAGGTTATATATATATGTTAGTTTCCTATGTACAAGATAGATGTTAAAAACAGAGAAGTTAGAAGGTTTAAAAACATTCTGAATTGTAAAGGTCAATTCCTTATAGCAATACCAACATTTCACAAAGTTTTACCTGAAAGGAGCAGCAGCAGAGTAGGATGTACTTGGATATGAGAAGCTAAGGTGCTGGGCTCTGCTCTTCCTAAGACTTAAGCCTAAACTTTATTACTAGCATCAGAAGGAGGCTTTACTGTGATTTTGAGTCTCAATTAAATGTTATAGCATGGTGCTTATTTTTCAGAATACCCAAAGCACTCATGTTTAGCTTCTTTAGTAACAAAGATCCTCTGTTTGTTTTAGTCAACAGCTGGAGACTGTTACCTCTTCTGGTTCCCTGACTTGGGAAAGCTAAAGGAGAACATACTCATTCTTTCTTACATCAGGTTGTCTTCTGCCTTCTCCTCCCGCAGCCAACTATCTGGTTCATCCTGTATTTTCCTGAATGAGCCCAATTTTGATGAGTGTTACTGTCTGGAAAATGGATCATCCAAACTAAAGTACTAGATGGCAAAGAGTACTGCTGAATGGACAATGCTTGTTTGCTTTAATAGGGTGTCATGTACCGAGCAGTGCTGTTAGTCTCATGATAGAATATCTTTATCATCCATGAACTAAAGCAACAGACTGTTAGTCTTAACCTGAGAACTTTGATGCAAAGCTCTTATGAGTGAGTTTTCAGTGGATGTCTCAGAAATACAAGGTGGATTAAATGAAAAAAAATGTCTAAGCTACTCTTGTTTATCTGCAAAGCATAATTTCTTAGTGGGAAAGCGACCTGAAATGTTGGGAAAAAAAATAAAAACATGGCCCTTAGAGTTAGTTGTCTTGACATCCATTCTCCTGGGCATCTGAACTTGCTCAGTTCAAGTATTGCTTCAGGTTGTAGAGAGGAACATCTCAAGTGGGTTGTTAAGCATTTTGCATTGTTAAACAGGCCATAATCTAAACTTGTGTTAATAATGTGCAATAAAGAGAAACTGTTACTAAGTGCTCCTCTTGGAGTTACACACATGGTAACAAGCTACACCAACTAACTAGCATTTTTATTAATAAATTGAGATAGAATCAAACCCTGGTTTTTGATTGCTAGTGTTTAAGGGAAGAAGTGTAGTTACAAAATAATCATGAGTGGAAAACTCATGGATGAGGCTACGCTTCAATGAAGTTCAAGCTTTTAAAACTGAAGTCTTACTCAGTTAAAGCATCACTCTTCCTGGAATTACGTGATAGGGTTTTGATGATGGTACTACTGAGTTTGTGATCCCAGACTAGCTGTAATTAATTTAAAAAAATTAATGAGATCATTTTCTCTCTCACACACACACCCCCTTTAGGGATTTGCCAAAGCAAGTTTGAATTATTTTGCAAATAATGTATATATTTTCCTTGTCATCTATTCTATCTCATAAATCAAAAATCCCAAACAAAGGATTAAAAAAAGAGAAAGCATAAAAGGTGTCTTCATTTAAGGCTCAGGACGAGCCCCCATGAAACACAGAGCAGGATTTCTCTCTATTAGCCCCATTTCCCCCAGGGGAGGGGAAAAAGGGGAATATGGAAAAAGAAAAATGCCTCACCCAAGACTGGAAGTTAAGACTACAACAGATTGAATGAATAACAGGAGAAAACCAGAAAAAGGGAATATTAAGGGCAGAGGGATCCAGAACTGTACCCAAAACCCGCTCTGGGTTGGCGATGGATCGCGCGGCGCACGGGGAGCCAGGCCCAGCCGAGCTGAGAGGCCCTCGCAGCTCCCAGAGCCCGGGAAGGAAGAGACCCCCCTGAACTCCCCCTCTCCTTGTTATGTGGAGTGTGGCAGGGGAGGGGAGGGAATAACAGCTGCCCTCTGACCCCTCAGGGCTCTGGGCTTACCCCCTGTCCCCCTCACTTAGTCTGTTCACCCTTGAACCACAACAAAGGGAAATAAGCATAGGAAAGGAAGAAGGTGAATATTTTTCTTTTCTTTTGGAAAATTTGATTATAAATGAGACACAAACAGGTTTATAAAACACCAAATACTACTTTTTTTCCTATATTGCCCATACAATCGTATTTTTTTATGTACACAGAATCATTACATAGGGAGAACCTGAGGTTACTTGTTTCTGAAGTTACAATAAATGCAATTACTGAAGATTATCTTTTGCAGATTCCATTGTAACTTCTGGTAGCTAACATTTACTGTTACCTGTCTGGCACTAAATGCTCATTTTAAATTAATCAAAAGTAGTATTATTTTCCTTCTTAGTTAAGTACTTTGTCATAAGACTTACTTCTGCAGAGCCTGGGGTTCTGTCTGTAAACATATTACAAATATTATTGCTACTTCATTGCTGGAAGGGAAATAAAGTGCTGTGTGTGTCCAGAGAAGCTTCTCCTCCATTTTTACTGTTTGCTACATACCACTGCAAATTCAGCATGAAATCACTGCAGAGATAACTCATGCTATACTCCAATATCTTACATTAAACCAGAGGCACCTCAGAGACTATAACATTATCTCTGGGAATACAAATTATGTAAATATAGGCTTGTGACAGAGGGTTCTGTTAGACTGTGTAATTTTCTTAACAAAAAGAAAACAGTTAAAGAATATTTAATTTTCTTCTGTCCATGCGAACCAGTTTTTCAGGTAGCTGCCTCCTAATTATTCTGAGAGACTTTTTTTTCTTTTTTTTAGAAGTTCTTGATGAGAAATGATAAATTCAGTGACCGCAATTCAGTCTGAACAAACTTTTCTATTGTGGAACAGCTGGCGTTTAAGGGATATGTGTATGAGGGGAGTTTGTTCTGAACTCATGAAGGACATGGTAACAGAAAATATTTATCTAGGTTTATCTTAGAAATGTGAAAATTAGCCTGGAAAATTCTATAACCTCAGTTTTCTGCTCATATTAGCTCTAGTATATTTTGACTATACTAAAATGAAGGACTAACTTTTATCCTTTGTTACTGGACAGAGGCTCAGAGTGACTGCATCAGTGGATAAGGGATGACCTGTGGATGTGATCTATCTGGACAAGGCCTTTGACAGGGTTCCCCACAACGTCCTACTCACCAAGTTGGAGAGATAGGGATTTGATGGGTGGACTGTTCAGTGGATAAGGAATTGGCTGGATGGCTGCATCCAGAGGGTAATGGTCAATGGCTCCAAGTCCAGATGGAGAGCAGTGACAAGTGGTGTCCCTCAGGGGTCCGTACTGGGACCTGTCTTGTTTAATATTTTTATCAAAGACATAGACAGCGGGATTGAGGGCACCATCAGCAAATTCACGGGTGACACCAAGCTGAGTGGTGCTGTGGATACACCAGAGGGATGGGATGTCATCCAGAGGGACCTGGACAAGCTGGAGAGGTGGGCCCAGGTGAACCTCATGAG
>JANHGN010019186.1:62015-79162 GCA_024605025.1 Megaceryle maxima | reverse complement strand
CATGATGTATTTATCCCCTGCATCTCCTTATGCATCTTCTGTTTCTTTTGTCATCATTTCCAGCTGCTTCCATGATGTGCTTATAACACAGTTATCTCTGATCATTTTCCCCAAGCCTGGGATTTTCAGGAAGTATAAAGAAGATTGCCCAGCTACCAGTTAATTCCCATGTACATGATAATTCCATCCTCACTTTTTGAGAGTGGTTGAGATGCCTCTCTGCCCAAGTGCTGCTGCTGCTGCATTGTCAGTTCTGTATTCAGGGCTCGTCAACAGCTCCTTCCCAGTGACTTTCACTGATTGCTGTAAGCCCCCAGCTTACTTTGGACAACAAAACATATAATATTGGCATTGTGCTTACATCTAAAAATCCCAGCAGGAGAACTCAGACAGGGCCTGGAGAAACTACTGGAGGACCTCTTGTTAGTGTTGGTTTTGAGATACACTTGAGAAGCTGGGAGGTAAAGGAGAGATGCTTCTTTTAATTCTGAATGTTGCTCTATCTGATGGAAGTTGGAGTCAGGTCTTCCATCTTCCTGTTTGGGTTTTCCTCTGATAATCCCTGGTGCACCCCAGGCACCTGGTATATTTGGTTTTCTGAGGAGGAAGGCTTCTTTCTTGCCTGGGTCAGTGCAAAAGAACTGCACTCAGGAGATGGCTGTCAGCAGTTGCCTGGGACCAGAGAGCTACATGATGTTTTTTGTAAGAAATATGCCTCACACTGAAGATTACATACTTGCCCAGAAACAAGGCTTTGTTATTACCTTCTTCTGGCAGGGGGAGTCACTTCCCCACCCCAAGGACCCCTACACCCATTGGTCAGATTATCAACTGCCATAAATCATTAACACTTCAGTATGATGTCTGAACCATGCTCGTTTACTGTCTGTCTCCTTTATTTTCTACATGGGTCTATCAGGGAGGGGCTGCAAGTCTACTACTGAGGGAACTGAGCCCATAATGGGAGGTGCGTGGGCACCTACAGGTTGTGACTGCTACTTTTTCTCCTGAGTCCTGTCTACCCTTTTCTGTCTGCTGTCACTTTTACATGGTTCAAAATTGCCCAGGTGTTTTTGGTGCTCAGAGCTGCTGTGTGAGATAAAGTGAGAAGCACCACTGGGACTTCTGAGGCTGGAGGCTTTATTGTGATGGCTTGCGAGATGGCGATCTGGCAGATGTGCTTGTGTTCTGGAAATAAAGAATCCTGTCATCCTCAGCATCTTCTCTGGGGATGATGGGCTTTTCAGTCTGTGTGCTTGTTAGGTTATTAGGCCTCCTGGTCTTTCTGCATTTAGGGAGATGAAAAATAGGGTATTTTTTGATAGGACACAGCATGGCTGTGTGGTAGGTGGAAAGCTCACCTTATGGGGTTGCTTTGTGGGTTCTGCTGCCATCACGGGTGTTAGGCAGAGAGCAGAGAAGCACGTGTGCTTTTGCTGTGGGTACTTGTCTAAAAAGCAGCCCTGAGCAACAGGGATGTGTTTCGTCCCCATGGAGAAGAAGACTTCCCAGTGCAGAAAGCAGGCTTGTGACTTTTTTGCTCTCTGTGACCAGGGATGGGCACAGATGAATAGTTACCCAATGCTTTTGACTGTGGCAGCAGATCATAGAATTTCTTGCATCCAGCAAGGAGACTACAGGCTTTTGCATATGACACTTCTTTCGTGCCACGCTTTTCATCAGTGGACCTTTCTGGAAGAACTACATGAGGTCTTTATCACCACTGTATTTTCAGAGAGGTAAATGGACACACTGGGGTTTACTCAGGGCAGTGTATGGCAAGTCTCCCTGGAGTCTGCAGGATTCCCTAATGCAATCCATGAAGTCTTTTTTTGACATTAAAAGCTCTAAATGGCTTGGGGTCTGGCTGCCATGGAGACATGATCTCAGCCATTTGATGCAGAGAGTTTGAGCTCAGACAGGGACTTGAATCAATGGCTCCAGAAAGGAGGCAGCAGGGCATTATCAATGAAATGTTTTCAACCTTAATGCCTCTTTTTTTCTGGTGCAGAGAAGGTGGAGATACTGAATGGCTTCTTTGCTTCAGTCTTCATTATTAAGAACAGCCCTCAGGAACTGCAGACCTTGGAAGTAAGAGAGAAAGCCTGAAGGGAGGAAGACTCTACTGGTCAGTGAGGATTAGGTTCTAAATCATCTGGGTAAACTGAATAGGCCCAAATCCATCGGCCCCAATGGGATGCATCCACAAGTGCTAAGGGAGCTGACAGATGTTCTTGCTCTATCACTCTCTATCATTTTTGAAAGATCATGGAGAACAGGGGAGGTTTCCTGAGGATTGGAGGAAAGCCAATGTCACTCCAGTCTTCAAAAAAGGCATGAAGGAAGACCCTGAAAATTACAGACAAGTCAGTTTCACCTCCATCCCTGGAAAGGTGATGGAGCAGCTCATTCTGGACATCATATCTCAGCACATGGAAAAAAAGAAGGTTATCAAGAGTAGCCAACACCCAGAATGAAAAATGTGTGTGTTGTGGCATACTGAAGAAACTAAAAGAAAGTCATATTTGCCTAAACTGATAGCCTTCTATGATGGTGTGACTGAATGGGCAGATGTAGGGAGAGCAGTAGATGTTGTCTACCTTGACTTCAGCAAGGCTCTTGACACTGTCTCCCATAACATCCTCATGGGTAAGCTCAGGAAGTATGGGTTAGAAGAGTGGACAGTGAGATGGGTTGAGAACTGGCTGAACAACAGAGCTCAGAGAGTTGTGATCAGTGGCACAGAGTCCAGTTGGTGACCTGTAAGTAGTGGTGTTCCCCAGGTTTCAGTACTGGGTCCAGTCTTATTCAACATCTTCATCAATGACCTGGATGAAGGGACAGAGTGCACCCTTGGCAGGTTTGCTGATCATATGAAACTGTGAGGAATGGCTGATACCCCGGAAGGCTGTGCTGCGATCCAGTGATATCTGGACAGACTGGAGAGCTGGGCAAAGGGGAACCTAATGAAGTTTAACAAGGGTAAGTGTAGAGTTCTATACCTGGGGAGGAATAACACCACGCACCAGTACAGGTTAGGGGTAGACCTGCTGGAAAGCAGCTCTAGGAAGAAGTGCCTTGGTGTCCTGGTGGACAATAAGTTATCCATTGGACAGCAGTGTGCCCTTTTGGCCAAAGAGGCCAATGGGATCCTGGGGTGCCTAAAGAAGTGTCCAGCAGGTTGAGGGAGGTTCTCCTCCCCCTCTGCTCTGCACTAGTGAGACAATGTTTGGAGTATTGTGTCCAGTTCTCGTCTCAGAACTGCAGAGCTGCAGATGGGATTTTCAAACTATTGAGAAAGCTGGGGACTCTGCTTTCACTGAGGTTGTAGTGAGATGTGGATACTGAAGTTTGTTCTTTTGGGAAGAAGTATTGGTTGCAACCTACAGATTATCTTTGAAGAAAATTATCCTCTGACTGCAGTAGTTTTATGGGCTGAAGACACTTCATTTTGCACTGAATAAGAAGTGAAATGTTGCTGATGGTTTTACTGAGCACCCAGAATACAAAATGTGTGTGTTGTGGCATACAACAAAAGAAACAGCCAAAGTGTATCCAGTGCCACACAGCCCTAAGGCAGCACTTCTGTCTTGCTGTAGTCTCCACGTTTTAGGACCAACTCTCAAGTCTAAAATTTTAGAGTTTTTCTAGAGGCATATCCTTATCTTTCCATGTTAAATTTTGCACCATGCTCAGAAACAAAACATGATAGTAAGAGTTGAAACATGTTATGCTTCTAAGCATCTTCCATCACTTTCCAAAGCAGTGTTATAGCCACATCCATTTTTTGTTTGTTGAGACAGATGAGATGGAAGTCACGATTTATTTATTTTTTTTCCACTTGCGTGTGCCATAGCTATTCAGACTCCTGGAGTCCATTCTTACCTTATGCTCTTGAGAGGCGTCTGAGTAACATTTGGGGATGCTGTTTATTTTAGTAATTCATAATGGTAGTTACAACAGAGATCTTAAAACAAAAGACCCTGTGTGTTTTACCAAGAGAAGCCACAGTAACAGGTTTTAGTGTAAATGAGAGTTGTATTGCCTTCCATCAGAGATGACTTGAAAATAAAGTACTTTGATGATAATACTGCAAATGTCTGCAGGAAACCCAGAACAGCCTTGAACACTGTAGTTAGATAGCTGTGCAAAAAAGTACATGAAGGGAAGAGCTAATGTGCAATACTTCTATTTAAGATAGAGGGAGGAAATAGAAATTGTGATAGCATGCTATTTCAAGTAATAATAGAAAGTACTTGATGTTTACATGGTGAATGGATCAATACTAATTCTGTAGTCAGGGCACATACAGTAGTTTGGATTATTCAAGTGATAGATGCACTCAGTATAGCTGAAATTTCCACCCTGCAACATTTATTTCTCACTGTGTGTTAGATGGAATTTTCCAACCAACTATCTGAAAGGATTTGCATAAGAATGGTGATAGAGCAGTATTCTTTAATGATGTGCTTTTCTTTGTTAAACTTCAAAAATGTCTACGATGTATGATGAGGTTTGGAAGAATTGCCAAGCTAATGCTTTTATATTTTCTTTAAAGAGCTTATCTTCACTGTGTTGTGGGAGTTACTTTATATTGTTGTCATAAAGGCAGTAGCAGTAAAGCTGACTTTGTCGCAATCCTGGTAGGTGGCCCCTCCTCCTTTACCTTCAGGTCTTTGGTATGGATGGAGGAGACAGATCACAACAACCCTTACCCAGCACCTCTTTGCCCTACTGTTAGCTCATTTATACTGCTTCTGTGGTGCTATACATGGCATTACTCACGGTTGTACTGTGTCATTGTACTTTTAAAACAATGACCTTCTTGGCATTTAACCTAGATCAGCCCAGGTTGCTGTACAGTTTGTTGAAACTGGGTCATAACCAGGCTTTTCCCAGAATGATGTCTTGATTTAAAAGAAACTCAGGATTAAACTAAATGTGAAAATCTGCCAGTGATGATCTTTACAGAATGATAGAGGAAACCCTTCCTCTTCCAAAAAAATCTAATTTTTTAAAATATGAGGGAAAACCTGCTTGACTGGTGCATTTTAGGAATACAACCTGATTTGAAACAATATTTACTTCCAGCCATTGGCCCAGTGAGTCACCTTCTAACCTGCACTATAGTGAAGTTATTCAGAAACCTCCAGCATCAAGAAAAATAAGCAAGACAAGTGACTGTGGGGTTTGCCATCAAATTCATTTTCATGTAGGGTGCAATGACTCCATTTTTGCAACATCTATTAGAGTAGGGCTGATTCTTCCCTGAATCAAGAGTTCTGTAGCATAGCATAAATGTAACTGAGAAACAAGTTGGATTTAATTTGGTTTACTTTTCTGTTCAATTTTTGCCTTTACTGATAATAGGCATTAATTAAGAAAAAACAAAACAAACAAACAAACAAAAATACCAAACAGGCATAACTTTTTCCCTAATGACCTGAGTCTATGCTCTGATATCAGACCTCACATATCAAATTCACTTGCATTTTATTTTGAAAGGATAAAAGTAGCTGTGTATCCTGTGCATGAACATTATAGTTGTAAACGAGAGTGCAGCACATCCCCTCTGTGTGCCTTGGTAGTCAGCCGTGCTCACAGGACAAATCACTTGCATTCCTGTGCTGTCCTCACTTCTTCAGCCTATCTTCCATAGCCCCTCAAACTCTAGGATAGCTCTGTCCAGCAAGAGCACATGTATCTGAGTTGAAAGAAGGGAAATTTTTATAGCATAAGTCTTTCAAAAACAACATTTGTTGCAATGCCTGTAAAAATAAGCATCCAAAAATCAAAATCTGCACAGTGACTTTCTTACTGGTAGCTGGAGGAGGTTGTCATTTACTACAGTGCAGTACTGCACAAGTACAAATGGACGTAGGTATTTATGTGTGCATCTATAGGTATACACGATGTGTATATATTTAGATATTTGTACTGCCATTTCTAAGATAAGATTACGGGATAATTCAGGAAGGGACCTTGAGAGATCTCTAGTCTAACCTGCTGCTCAAAGTGGCCTTAACCATGAGATCAGACCATGGTGCTCATGTTTTTTTTTCAGTTGAATCTTGAAAACTTCCAAGGATGGAGGCAGCACAACCTCTCTGGGCAACCTGTTCCACTTCCTGCCTCTGCTCAGGGGAAGAAGTATGTCCTTATCTCCATCCCGAACCTCTCTAGTTTCAGCAGCTGATGCCACTGTCTCTTGATCTCCCATGAGGCACTGCTGGGAACAGCCTGTCCCTTTCTCATCTGTCCTTTCCCAGTAGGCACTGTGGTGCAGTAAGGGGTACTGAAGCCATCTCTAATCCATGCAGAACCAGCCCTGGCCCCATAGCCAGTCTTCATAGGGCAATGCTCCAGTCCCACTATTTAAGTGGCATCTCCCTGCCCCATCAGTTTGTTGACATCTCTCCCACCAGGTCCCTGAATCAGGACTTAGTGCCCAGATGAGGCCTGCTGAGTCTTCCCCGGTCCCTTGCTGGCACTGGTGTTGGAGCAGGGCTGCCTGCTAGTACTGGTCCCATTGCATGGGGTGCCTCTTGGCCCCCTTCTCCAACGTGTTGTGTATGTATGTACAGATGTTTGCATAAACCATATTTTTAAAATGTGCTTGTGCTGATATTTAAGCCAGCATGCTTAAGACATGTTAAATGAAATTCAAGCTTGTATTTTTAGTGTTTTGTTGAATTTCTGAGGAGTGGCATATCCTCACATCTCTGATTTGGTATTGTCTTGTGTATAGCCCCTTACCACAAGATGACCCTTGTCCTGCCTCTGGAAACATTTTGTGGTGTTGGCACAACATGTTTAGACTCGTTGTCCATTAGCTGGCATCCATCAAGAAGGGAGGATATCCTAGCTGTGGAGACTCTTGATAATGTCACTGGCACCAGGACATACACAAAGATGACCCAATGAACTAGGAAGTTTGGAGGAGGCGATACTGGCACAGTTACTGTACTGATGTTAGAGCTGAAAATATGTGGAAAGAATCAAGAAGGTCAGCTTTAAAACAAAACCACTTTTGTCTGCATGAGTGCTATATTATTTTTTTTTAGTAATATTTTTTTCCCAAAGACAAGTGGAGCTCTTCCATGCACATGAAAAAAAAAATGCCTCTGTAGCTTGGTTTGTTCATCACTGCCCACTGCCTCTGTGCCTGTCCCACAGTGTTGCTCTGCAGTGTTGGCTGAGGTGTGCAGGCACTGGGATAGCTGTATCTTAAAGCAGTGTGTCCCGGGGTCTATCTGTCATTAGATGTCACTGGTAATGGCTGACTGGTGTTACTAGTTCTATCTGCTAAAATGGCAGTATGCTTTAAAAAATCTACCAAACTTCAAAGAGCAGCTAGCATGAGAATATGAGATGAAGCTGCATGTGCATTTCTTACTATATTTTACACTCTACTTCTAGTTGCTATTCTGCTACAGCCTTGTCTGACACCTCAGCATGCCAGCTGCACTCGTTTTACACAACAGCCAAATCCCCAATTAGTTTAATTGATGTTATTTTGCCATTTACACCTGTTTTCTGACTAGGAACTTGTAGGAGTTCTTCTTCTGCCAGTATATGCCTGGTGACTGTGGGCCAGAGTACTCTGCAGTGGCTGGAGAGCCCCAGCCCTCAGTATTTGTTTTATGCCAGAGTCCCACTCTTAACTACAGGTGAGCAAATATGTGTTTTGTTGCATGTGAGAGGACAGTATGTCCAAGGCTGAAAGGCAATTGCTTTGGATTTAACTGGTGTATTGGGGAGCAGTGTATTGGCTGGGTAAGTTTATGTGGCATTGGGTATGACAACCTCAGCTTGGTGTCTCTCTGCTTTCTGGAATTTATGTCTACTCTACATGTTATTTTAACCTGGGTTTTGTGTTTAATTAACCTCTGTGGTGGGACTGACAAATAAATGCTGCCTTTGTATTGGCAGAAGATGTGGTATTTGTAAAACTATTATGGTGAAGATAAAGCTTTATAATGGTGTAGGAAATAAAGCCCACAGAATTATTTGAGAAGCTACCCTATCCAGGATAAATGTAACAGAAAGCATTAACCTTCCATAAGAATTCCTTTGACAGTGAGGAATTTAATACACAGTCTTTGTGAGAGAAGATATTATACCTCAGTCATGTTCTGAAATGCTTTGTTTAAGATCTGGACATGAGGAAATCCTTGGTTTTCTTCAGTTTAGGCTATTTGCATTCAGATATTTTTAAACATCTTTTTGGTAAACATTGATGCTTAGTAATTCATAGACATGTAAATAATACTTATATGTAAATATGTCCTGTGTTTTATACACATACATGATTTTTTTACTTTATCCTGTGTATAGCAATATCCTGTGTATTTTTATTTTTTTTTTTACCTCTAATGGGCACCTGGAAGAGGATATGATCATGGCAGAATTGTGCAAGCCTGCTTCTAACTATGTTAAATAACACTGAGGTTTTTCTTATGGCAATTTGGAACCATAATTCTTTCAAAGCTGAAAAATAGAAAAAAAATAATCCTTCCCCCCCCTCAATAGTGGCATTAACTGGGCAGTGCTAGAGACCTAAGCTGTCTGATGGTTTGTTGAAGAGATGTAGTTCAGGCAGGGATGATGCTGCTGCCTCCCTTTCATCCCCTTATGTCACTTTCCATCAGTCTGTTCAGCAGGGGACTGGCACTGACACCGCCAAGGCTTGAAACTCCTCTTGAGGATGTGGACCTCCTGATGGAGCAAAACAAAAGGAATGAGATGGAGGCCTCCAGACTGGTTTGCCAAACAGTCAGTAGATGGTACAGTTACTTCAACAGTAGTAGCTGTAGTTTTGTCTGGGCTGGAATCAATATTTAAGGTGTAAGATTTTCCTGTCTCATGTCTAACTGAAAAGTGGTAGAGTTTTAGATTCCAGTTACTTGTTTCTGGTCAAAACAAACTTGGCATGTTTGGGTTTTTTTCTTTCCTTTTGCTTGGGTAGACCTTGCAACTCAGTGGCTTCTCATGCTACATTTGGCTTGGCTTACAGCAACACTGGTGTCTTGTGAAGCCTTCATAGAACACAAATGTGTTTTGGATTAAGGCAGTTCAAAGAAAAAAAAAATGTTGCAATTTCTCTTCCCTTATCCCCATATTTCCGATATCTAGAAAAACATACTCTGTTAAATCTCACTATTAGAGTCTATAGAGTTACTTAGTTTGCACTCCTTCATGGAACTGGTCAGGTAGTGTTGTCCCATGATTTCAGACCTGAATTTTATTCAGGAATGGCTGATGGCAAGTGTAGCTTTTGGAAAGACCTTCCTGTAATGACTCCAAGTAGCAGAGTTTCTCTTGTGGGAGGTTCTGGTCTACTTTTTCCATAAAACATTTCTGTGATGCATGAATCCTATCCTTCTACTTTTGCCCAAAGATAAAATGTACCTTTTCATGTTTCTCAACCCATATTTCAGCAGAGATTGTGTCCTCAGCTACACCTTCTGGAGGTTTCTGCAACTTTTGATGGCAAGACAAATCTTTGGTCAGTTAATATTAAGAGCCATCTGTCCTTGGCATGTACTTAGAGCAAACTTCAGATAAATGCATACAAATAATGATCTGTCCTGACTATTGTACAGAGATTTCCAAAAATAGTTGTTTATAAGTAAAAGTAATCCTGAGGTTTTGTATTAATAGAATGTTGGTTCAGGTCTTCTTCTTACTGCTAATGCACTAGAACAAGTAAAAAAGAGAGGTCTAAAATGCTATCAGAAGATGATACTGATGTGTGAGGATCTTGGTCTAAAAATACTCAAATTCTTTTGAAGGGATCTACTTTTTGAAAGAATCATGAGTACCTACCTTCTGAAAATTGAGTGATTCTGTGACAGTTTAAGTATGCCACAAGTTGATGTAGTCTTTTCTTGGCCAGTTTCTGGATTAGTGTGTTATTTCCCAAGCTGTGCATTATAACAAACATAACCTGTCTAGCTGCTTTTTACAATTCACTTTAATGTTTTTAAAGTGAAGAAAGTTTGCAGTACATGAGTTATTAACATCAAGGTTTGAATGCATATGGCCCTTTCCAAATATCCCCACCCCCACTCCATGAGATTTTTTGAACTTAATAATAATTAATATTTTGTGTATTTATCACTTGATATGAACTTCTTGTCTTGCTTTATTGCATGGAGGCTCTGGTTGAAATTTCTCTGTATTGTGCAAGGTGCTGTACAGATGGAGACTATTAGACAACCTCTGTACCTAGGAGCTTGCATTTGGCAGAGACAAGACAGATGAAGGACAGTATGAAGAAGCACCAGCGAAGTCTGCCTTACTCTGTTTTTTTCATGTTGCCCTTTATCACTCTATCTTCCACAACTACATTAATACTCATTGTATTCTGTTATCTAGCTTCCCTTTCAAAGAGAAAAATTCACAAGCTACATGGTCTGTGGTTTAAAAACTTCTACACATTGATCCCTGTGCTGTTTTTGTGTGCTAGCAGTGTCAAGGTCAGAGAAGGGTTCTTGATACAGGAAAGCCAAGGCACAGTTTTTGCCCATCATTTTATCTGCAGGTAGTTCTGACTTAGAGGTGGGAAATGTGACTGGCAGTATGAATAACCCACCCAAGGCAGGATATTTTGAAGCACTGGGCAATCTGCTGGGTATGTGTATGGGAGACCAAGGATGCCGTCTTTGGACTCTGCTCATAATCTTGACTCTGCTCTATGGGAAATCATACTGGTGAAAATAGGGGAGGGCAGGCATGCTATATATCTGGGAGACTATGTGGCAGAGAATCATGGCTGCACTACACACTGCATACCTCCTCCTGGGGACATTTTGTGCTGGGTGTGCTGGCTTGCTAGGATCCTGCCAGCTGCTGAGGGTAGGATGTCCCACCCATGTCAGGCTGTTGTGCCTCAGCTTGGTGGCCTTTCTGTGGCTGCTAGTTACAAAACATCTTTTGATGTAACCTGCTTGGGGCACTGTTTTGGGAAGTTTTCTTCACTTTCACTAGGTTGTGGACACTATTTTTTTTACTTCTACTTTCTTCAGATAGGCGATCAATCACTTCCTTGCTCAAATACAGGGCCAGGACCCCTAGCTGCTTTAGGACTAGGGTTGGCATCTGGAGGCATCCATGCCACTTAAGCATGTTCTCTCCCAGCTCTCTGCCTTTGCATGTGGCTTTGATTTACTGCTTACCTTTTCAGGCTTATAGCAAGTAGGCATCCCAAAGCCTTTTAAACATACTTACTCTCAGCCCAAGAGGTCACGTACAGATTGAGACTGAACACTGAAACATCTGCATGCGCTTAACCTTGCTTCATTTTTGGCATTGCTCTTGAGTGTTCTTTGGGCTTTGATCAGACCTTTTTAATCAGTCCAGCATCTTTCCTCTTCCTCAATATCCTTGCACATACCTGTTTCTCCAGAGTGCTGAGTCTCCTCATATTCCTGAAGTCAGTTTTTGCTTCTGCCTTTTCACTTTTTAAGGTAAAATGGCCAGTGAGAACTGATGCTTTTATAGCTGCAGGTCCTCTTTGTCAAGGGGACTCTTACATTACAAGACAATCCATATACCCTCAGGAGCCAATCTATTTGTTAGACTTGAAAAACTGGTTTGTCTCAACAATAGCCATTTCTTTATGGAAGGGACTCTGTCTGAATGGTGTGGGTAATTATCCACTTAGAGAGGGCAAATAGCCCCCATTTTCATAACAGAGTTTGCAGTATGCAAAATCAGTCCATGGTACATAGATTCTCAGATCATGGCACTGGGCTTCTGAGTTTCCAGCCATTGCCCTATTAACTGTTTCCCAGTACCTTCATCTCAGTTATGGACTTTTCTGTCTTCTGTGTGCTGAAAGGCAGCACAAGCTTCAGGTTCCTGTGAAGTTTCTGAATTGAGCCTTGTATATTTTTATCAAAGACTAGAGTCAAACTTCAGTCTTTCACTAGTAGACTGTAGCCACTTACGAATGAAATTTACAATACCAAGATACCTCTATGTGCATACATCCCTTACTATAGTGTCCTAACTAGAAGCTGCTATAGTTTGTTTTGTTTGGTAGAGCTTTCTGGTGAATTATTTTCTTTCTCAGTAATTTCTCCATTTAGCTACCCTCCTGAGATATCTTTACTGTATTAGCTTTGGCTTTGCTGCATCTTTATCTTTAAATAGCTCTTTTAAATTTGCCTGGGAAATCTGGGGTTTTGTCTGTCTTCAATGGTATTAAAATAGTATCTGAAGGGAGTGTCACCTGGATAAGAAGACACACCACTAGACAATACTATAAATGAGAGACGGATTGCTGCTCAGAGACAAGAAGATCATGGGTAGAAACCTGTTTACCTTTTGCAGTAGAGCCACTGAGCTGAATGAGGCATCAGAACAGAATGGAGCTGAATAATGCATATCTCTACCAGTCTCTAGTTCTCTGGGCTGGAGAAGAATTTCTTACACAAGAATTCCTCTTCAGCGCTCTTGAAAAATTTTCTGTCCAGATTTGAATGCTGAAAAGCACTTTGGGTTTGAGTTTTGCTTTGACATCTTTGTACATGCAGACATGTTGTTGGGTAGCTAACAGAAGGACTCCAGTCTTTAGCAGAGGCTACCCTTTTCTTAAATCAGCTGGACATACTTGGGTATTTACTTGGGGTGGATGGTCTCTCCTCGGGTTGTCAGAATGGTTCCTCTTTGCAGGCTTTGTGTGCTACAGGTGTGAGCCAGGACGACTTGCAGACCACACAGACTAAGTTAACTTGCATGAAATTTGATATCAAGACTTGACACAGCTACTTGGTTGCACTGGGTCACCACAAGACAAAAAATAGCAAAAGCAACAGCTGGTAGGGCTTCTGCAGTTGCAGCTGCATAGCTGATACTGTTTCCTTTTTCTTCATTCTTCTGAGCTGAATTTTGAGCTCTAGAGCATTCTGGGCTGAATGTTCATGCAGTTTTTTCTTTCTACAGATGAAGAAAATGGAACATCTCTATTATGACAAAACAGTCTTAAAGGCTGTTTTGGGGACTACCTTTTACTCAGTAAATGACTGGTGGTAGTCTTTGTGGCCAAGGCTAGCCTTATGTTTTTGTTGTTTGAGCAGAAGAGGGAGAGGGAGCAAGTTGTTTGTCAGCTGGAGGATTTTTTGCACTCACCCTTTTGAAAGCACCACTGAGATCATAGGTTCAAATTTTTGTATGGATAATACTCAGCTTGTGGTAAAGTGGTAAAGAAAAGTCTTCCAATAGCTTTGCAGACTTGCAGATACCTGCTTGACTAAGTGAAGGATCAGGACAATCTGCACCCTCATTGTGTGCATTTGTCTGTCTTGGCAGGAGCTGCTGTTGCAGTGGTCCCCAGTGGGACAGGTCCTCCTGTGTCCCCTCATTTGGGATCCAAGCCTCTCCCACATTTTGGTCTGCTCCTGTATTAACTTAGGGAGATAAAAGTGGGAAGTCTATGACTTATGGTAAAGCAGAATGGTATTTTACACCTCTCTAAATATGGAAGATCAGTGCTAGGTCTCAGTTACAGGTGGATTAAGTGTGTGGATTCTGGATCACAGGGATTAGAAAATGCTCAAGGCTTGGCCTTTCTGCATTGTGTAACCCATTTCAACATAATCAGTGTCAATCAGAGAAAGACAATTAATTCCATAGAATTTTTAAGGTGTCTTCCCTCTGTTCTGCCCATGTGTGACTCCGTGAGGTATGTCATCCAGAGACAAATTTTTCATAATTAAATGCTGGGAAGAAATACATCTGTGTGGAAATACTTGCTGGATCTCAAAGTGAAGGTAGATGAGTCTGCAGATGAGTCTGCAATGTCACACTTCACACTGTCCCCAGGTAACATCCATGTTTTGCTTAAGGTGGAGAAGTTCTTCTGGGCACGTGGGTCCTGGTATGACAGAGGACATACTAAGAGCTTTTTACCTATGCACAAACTGAGCCACAATTCAAAATGAGTATGCTGGGGGAAACTGAGCAAGAGCCGCTAGTGCTCTGTAAGTGGAGGAAGAGCTCAGAAAGTGGGAATGGCCACTTACATTTTCTCTTCTTGTTCATCAGGCCAAATATTTCAAACAACATTATTTCCCTAAATTGAAGTAGAGCAAGTTCTCCTTTAGTGTGGCAGTATATCAAGACATCTTGGAACTAACTCTCTGTCAGCAGCAGGCAAAATCCCCAAATGCTGTGATGGCAAAAGAATAACTGCCAACACACTACTGGGGTCTTGGAAGAATTATAAAGCCAAAAATTATGTGTCTTTTGCCATAGATACAGGCCCTGACCCTGTTGTTTGGTAGTTGGGAGCATTTACAGAGAACAGCATCATTTACAAACATGCTGAAGATGTTGTTCTCCTGATGTTACAACAAAGTAAACTGAGTCTAGCCATTTCGGGCAAGGAAGAAAGCAGCAACTGGGAGTAAGGGGTGGAGTAATGAAATCATTCTCCTTCTAATGAGATATTCTCCAAAGTATTATCCCATCTTACTTCTGGTGCAACCAAGTACGTCTTGGGCAGTTCAACAAACAAGCAGTTGTCTGGGTCTGCTGTGTGTGCTTTTATCTTGTCAGAGAGCTGTGTGGTGCTGCTATAGGTCATAGTTCATCCTGGTGGTTCTTCCTGTCCTCTTGCTTAGAGACAGCTGGTTGGGCTTATTCCTTTCAGAAGTGGCAATACCATTCAGAGCAGCAGCTGGAGTGCCCCTGGAACACCACAGTGCTAGGAACACATTATGTCTCTTCTAGGATGCACTGATCTCACTCCTCACAGGAAAGAATATTACCGTCCTGACTGATTCTCCAATTAATAAAGGTATTCTGCCATACAGTAATGTGTTTGCTCTACACTGCAGTCATGGTAATGACACAAGGCCAGTGACACAACTGCTCTCAGCCTGTGAAGAAAGGCTGGGTGTCACCCCCACTTTTTCCTACCCAGGGGGGCAGCATGGATCTGAGGTCCCGGCCAGAACTGGACTCCAGCATAAGAGCCAGGCTGCATCTCTGCATCCAATGCCAGCTGTGGGATTGTCCAGGGACAGGTTTTCTTGGAAAGCACATCTCCAGCTGACATCAGTGAGGTCTTTCTCTCAAAGTGAACATTAGGCAGCTATCAAAGTGCTGTTTATGAGGAAGATTCATGAACTAATTAGTCACTGGGCCCGTTAATCAGAAAGACTAGAAATAATTCAGCAGAATTCATGCTGTCAGCAAGGATGAGAAGAGCCCTCTCTATGACAGCTTACCCTGCATTTTGATCATTAGGCGATTCGGAGTTTAGCCCATCCGTCTTGTTTATCTGCCCTCAGGGGAAAATAATCCCTGCATCCTAGCCATCTCGACAAGTTTGAAATTCAAACATATTTTCAGTTCTGTCAGTAAAATATCAAATGGGTACATTCAGATGAGTATTGACACACAATAGTGCTGGTGCCTTTTTTTTCAAATGTATTGTCAACAAATCCCTCCTTTCTCTTCTGCTGGTCTGCATATAGTAAATAGCTTGGCACCATCTTAGGGAAAGTGAAGGGTGAAGTGAATGCATGGATCATTAAAAACTAGTTAATTGAAATATTCTAATTATTCTTAGCAGCCTTCCTAAGACAAGCCAAAGGCATTCCCCGGTGTAACTCCACCTTCTTGTGTCTTGGGTGAGATTTATTTACATGGGCTTGAGCAAGATATATATCTTAAAATAATCCAGCCAGTGTTTAGGCTTTCTTTGCATCTTTTCCATATACCAGAAATCCATCCAGAGACTGTGCAGTAAAATATTTCTTTAACAGATGCATACCACACTGTTGATATGAAGTAGATTGGTCACTCTAGAAAGCGTATACTAACAAGACAGTAACAGATGGTCTCAAATCTTGGTACAGAGTTGTTGTGGCTACTGTTTTTTCATTAAGCATTAATTGCTGGAGATGGAAATCATCATTCTCAGTGTGCCAGAGCCCAGAGAGGGGGCTCACTCAGATGAAGAAAGGGGAGCAGAGAAAGGAGAATTCTGTCTGCAGACCTGGGATGCTGTGAATTTCTGCCCTTGGCCAGAAGGACTGACTGTCATGTCCGCTTTAGGAGTCACTGTCTGGGGTGCAGAGGAGTTTCAACATGGAGCAGGGAA
Source organism: Megaceryle maxima (assembly GCA_024605025.1). Classification (NCBI taxonomy): domain Eukaryota; kingdom Metazoa; phylum Chordata; class Aves; order Coraciiformes; family Cerylidae; genus Megaceryle; species Megaceryle maxima. The sequence continues at coordinate 63,045 of JANHGN010019186.1, read as the reverse complement.
GGCTTAGTGGGAAGAAAAGCAATCTGGGAGGTAAAATGAGTTGTCTCTCAAAAGAAAGTCTGCCTAAGAGGAACTGTTGGCCTGCTTGAGGTGAAATAAACATACAGCTGAAACTGAGGAGAGTTGATATAATAGGAATGGGGACCAGGAGAGCAGTATGTTCAGTTATGCTGTACATATTCTGTGGTTTGTATTTTTAATTTTACCAGGTGAAGCGCTGGATACTGATGTTATGGGTACCAAATTCCTGTTGTCCTGTGGAATTTTTATGTACAGATATTCTTTATAATGCCATTTTTGCCTATAAAATGTGTTCTTTTTAATATATTAAAAAAAAAAAAAAAAGTCTCTACATTTATTGAAGAAAGCTACTATGCCAACATCTTTGTCCTGGTTTGAGTGAGATCAGAATTAATTCTGTTCAGTGATTTTACTTTTCAGCTCAGTTCTTCTAACTAACTGCACTTTCTGAAGTTAGCAGCCTGTTTTCCCAGGCAGTGTCTGCTGCTGACAGTGAGAACACCCCATGGTTAGAGTTACTACCAAGGATTGGTGTGCAGACCAAGGTCACTGCTGGATCTTGTGTACCACATTGGGGGGTGCAGAAAGTGAAAGGCTGCACCTGCAGGGAGAAGCAGACAGGGCAGGTGGCCCCAAACTGACCAGTGAGGTATTCCATCCTATATACGTCATGTTCTGTAGAAAGATGAGGGATCTGGGGAGTCTGTGGCTCTTCTCCCCTCTTGGCCCACTTTGCCAGCTTTGCTCAGCTTGGCTCAGGTCCTCTTTCGGTTCCTCCCTTGGAGCATCCCAGGAGGACTCTGTCCGTTCTGCCTTTGATCCCAATCAGTGTGTTCCTGAATCCCGTACCAGAATCCAGCTCCTGAACCCAGCTCCCGTCTGCTGCAAAGCCTAGTCTGGGACCCCCCAGTGCCTACTCCACAGCATTGATGGTGATGTAATTACCATCAGGGGGTGTGGGGTTCAATACTGGTTTTGTATGTATTTGTCTATATTCAATTTTTATTAT
>JANHGN010019186.1:46200-57136 GCA_024605025.1 Megaceryle maxima | reverse complement strand
GACCCACTCCAGCACCTCAATATCCTTCTTGAAGTGAGGGGCCCAGAACTGCACACAGTACTCGAGGTGAGGCCTCAACAGTGCTGAGTACAGGGGAGAATTACATCCCTAGACCTGCTGGCCACACTATTTCTGATACAGGCCAAGATGCCACTGGCCTTCCGTGTCACCTGAGCACACTGCTGGCTCATGTTCAGCCACCTGTCAACCAGCACTCCCAGGTCCCTCTCCGTTGGGTAACTTATAGTGTAACTACATGAGCTATCTGTGTGGGGAGCTGGTGCTATTGACCTTTATCCCAAAGAAATAAAAGTACTCAGCTTTTGCAGGTATGACTGTAAAATGGTAACTAATAAGTTGTTGGTTAGATATTCAAGCTGGTTTTCTTTCCTCTTCATGAGTTCAAGCCCCTTTATTGCCATGTAGGAATATCAGAGAGGATGTCCTGCTATGGCTTCCCATCAAAAAAGAGTTTGGGTCTGGGTGAAGACAACCTCTAAGGCTAAACCATTTTTGATTCAAACACCACTGTGCTGTGTGCCTCTCCAGCTGCACCTTCATCTTGGGATGTGATCCCAGCCCATTTAATTGAGAACAGTGAAAATAAAGAACTGCTTTCACTAATGCTGGTAGTCTTGTAGCAGCAGTATAAAGAGAACCCACCATGAATTTGACCCCCTCTATTAGTGAGCCAGCAAATAAACTGAGTAGATAACACAGACAAATATAAATCTGTAAAAGCTGTGATCAATAACAAGAGTGGAAAAAAGACAATGTGGGGTGGAAAAAAGAAAAAGGTCAAGGATGCCTTCCATGTCAACACCATGTCCAGTTGAAAAGGTAGGGTGAGCATTGGGATGTATCACTTCAAGGGATAAAATACAAAGTGAGAAGCACTGCTCTGCACCTCATCAATAATTTTGTGTTGTGTTCAGATCCCTTTCTTTAGGGCTGTGCAGAGGCAATGTGAGTGCCTTTGGGGGACATGCAGCATGCGAGACTCAAATTCAGGAGCCCCTTTCAAGAAGGGGCTAATGTGATTGTGCAGAAAGCAGTATCAGGCAACCTGGGGTATGTCCTGCTGAACCCATGAAGCCTGTATGTGGAGCAAGAAGGCTGCAGTTTAGTGCATTATGCTATAAAGAATTAAAACATTCTTTGCTGATAGTGGTGGGGCCATAAACATGAGCCCAAGGCTAGCTGGCACATTGTAAAGGTCACCAGACCACCTGGCATTACACAGAAAGAGCATTTCCAGGATGTTTGCAGAGGTGAGGATGGGACCTGGAGTTTTATTGAAATTACTGTGAATGGGTGTGTGGCCTTTTCCTGTGCAGTGTGCCTCTGGCAAGCCTGTGAGACAGCGAGGAGAGGAGAATGTTAAGGAACCAATTCCCATCTTCACTGAGAAGCTCTCCTTTGGCTTTGGCAGCATAATTACTATTTATTTGCTCCCTGAGGACATTTTTTACTTTTAAAAGGAGGAAGAAAAATGCGCTTTTACATCAGAAATTGTTTGGGTCTATAACTTTTCTTTTGGTGTTTGTTCTGCAGCATAAAAACATAGGAAGCTTAATGGACTTTACAGGGAAGTAATTACCTGGTGTACATCCTTAAAGCTTTTATTGATATTTAAACATGTAGCTAAAGAAAATACAATGACAAAGTATTAATCTATTATATTTTTTGCATCTATACAAACCAGCAGTTAATGCCATACTTAGACAAAATTCATAACTGTTATTTCTTAAACTCACAATAGTGAAGGAGGAGAAAAATTGAAGGGGGAAGGGGTCCTGATGTAGCTAAGGCTGTTAACCATTAATCTTTCTTGATAATGGTGCTTGATCAAGAACATTTTATTTTCATTCATTACAATGATATTTTACTCCCCCCTTCATTTTAATGTAACAAATAATTTTTTTTTCAGTAGCAGCCGTGCTCCCAGTGCAATTCCTGCACAGCAATAAAATCTAGCAGGCTGTAGTATGATTACCAACTGTGACCTGTAGGGGTGCTTCTCCATTTTGTCAGTGGGGTTGACTGTGTCTCTTCTTTCTTCCTTCTCATATTCCTTTCCCCCTAACTGAGGCCTCCATGCTCTCCCATGTGTCTGTGGCTGCCTCTTCCTGTAATACAACTCATCTACCTTTAATGTATTGGCTCTTGTTGAAGTATATCCAAGAATAGCTTCCAGATGCTGTCATAGATGTCCATTTCATTATTTCTGGTGAAGGGATTTCACTTAAACAGAGCTCCATGAAGAACAGCAGCAGACTATGCTTGCTCTTCATCTGCTCATGTAACTTATCACCACTATATTCTTGGCTATCAGCATAATTAAAAAAATCCACCTATTTTCCCAGTTCATGACAAATTTTTGGAATTAAGTGTATACATTCCTGGATACCCAAACTTCATGATTCTTAGCAAGATTTTTTTCAAAAAGTGGTACATCTGTTCTAATAAAATATCTCAAAGGAGTTGCTAAACCTGTTCTTCATATCCAGAGCTCTGGAGGTTCCCAGGATATGGATGTTTAGTCATCCAGGAGGCTTTGGTGGGGGTGTGAGTAGCATAGGAGAGAATCTTCAGGTCATACAGAGCAAGCATTGGTTAATGCCAAGTCCAAAAATGTACTTAGGCAAATAACTTTGTTCACCTTATCTTCACTGCATTAGAATTGTCTAACTGTTTCACTTGTCATCATTCTAGTCTAAAGATGTAATTCTTGCCAAAGGAGAGTGGCTCTCAAGGGAGAGAGGATGGAGCAATATGCCAGCTTGGTCCTGTAGATCAAGAACCAGAGAAAATGGAAGAAGTTCCATCACATGAGTGAAAGACAGATACCTGATGTCATAGGGAGCTGAAGAGAAATGTCTGAGCTCTGTCAGTGGTGGTAACATGACCACAAGATCCAATTTGTATTGAAATACAGTTCAGGTCACAAAGCAGAAAGAGGAAAATACCCATCTGCAGTGAAAGCTGTAACAGGACAAGATGTCGGGAAGATCCAGGGTTGTAAGAGCAGAAGAGGCAGCCCAGCATATGAGGTGAGAGGTTTGAGGAGGAGGGGTATGGGGCGAAGGGACCTTTGCCATGGGGGCGCGGAGTGGTGGAAGTGCCTGGTGAATGGTCCTACCCAAAGAGCTGGTGGGGATGGATTGATCCCGCAGGACCAAAGAGCCTGTATGCAGTTTTAGCACAGGCTGGGGCTGTCAGCCCAGAGTGGACATAGCTTCTGTGAGTGGGTCATGATGCCTGCAAGAAAGGGTGGTCTTTTCTACGTTAATGAGTGGGAGGGGGACATTTCAGCAATGGCTTTTGTAATTAGGAAGAGTCCTCCCTGGCTTAGGCAACTGGGCTCTGCTTTGAGAGGAGATGATCCTCTGAAGCGTTTTCTGTGCAACTACATGTTGGGTGCTTGTGGCAGTCCTCTTACAGTGTAGGGGACCTGACTGCCTGAAAATGCTGTTGTCCCACAGCACAGCAGTGGTGCTACCCAGCCCAAGCTAGTGTTTGTCTGTCTCTTGGTGGTGGCTTTCTTCTCTTTGTAGTTTCAGGGGTGACACAGACTTTCTGAGGGAATACGTTCAGCTGCCTTCTGTAGACCCAGATGCACTCTTCTTTGTAGAGCAGTGGTTTATGATTTTACTTGCCAGTGAAAAATCACTGAAGAGTCTGTCATGGGTAGAGGAGGGCTGTAAGCTGCAGCAATAGTCCTAAAGTCACCCTTTTCATTTTTTCCTTCTCTTGCTGTTCCGTGCTACCTTCATTTGGCATCTCCGTTTGTACTGGCCTTTGAAGATAAAGTCCCATAAAGAACTGGTCTTTCTTATGGTAAATGCATGTCAACACCTATTGATGTAGGTGCCCTGGCATCTACCTGAAGATTCCTCATCTCATAGGTGATTTGTCATTCTCTCTAATGAATGGATGTTTTACTGTCCTGCACTCCAAAGGTTTTTGCACTTCCCCAGGGTTTGTTTACTTTTAAGAAATAATTGTACCTCTCTGATTCTGGTTTTGAGTGATGTTCAAGGATCTCTGATTCTGGATGTGAGTGTGGTAGCACATGCAGTCCCAGTGGTATTTTGTGGTCTGAAGTACCTTATGGATATGTTGTGTGATAGCTTTGTAGCGGTTTTGAATTGCTCCATTTTACTTTCCCCCCATTCTCATACACCATGAGAAAAGGTGACTGGAGGTTCCTATTTTAGTGCTTCTGCACCATTAATTATCGTATACACACACACAAATATATAAATATAAATACAGCTTTATTGCATCTGCCCTTGGTTGAGTCATTTCTGTAGCTCTTTCATATTCTTCCTAGTCTTCTCTCATAACTCCTCTCAGCTTGTTTGCTATGCTTTTTGCCAGTCCCTTTTTGGTTTTGGTGTCTTGAGAAGAGTGTCTGGGATGGGACACAAGGTTCAGCACTGAATATACGTTTTATTTCCCTCCAATAGTGACTAGAGCCTCTCTTTGAATCTGCAGGATTTATGGTCTCCGGCAGGGAGTGAATGTATCTGTTACATCTTCCCTGAAGTAACATTTATAGATCAGGTGACATTTTTGGCAAGTCAGGAAGGACCCAGCAGAGCCACCAGGTCACTGGTGCCAGCCCCATGCTCCTGGTGAGGGTTTGGGGACTGTCAGTGCAGCTGGGGCAGCAGCACTGAGCAAATGGCACCCCGTGCATAGTGGAGGACTTGGCTATTCCCGTTAGCTGAGCCTGCCTGTGGAAAGCAAAACACGGGAAGATGTCAGTGAGTCTTTCAGTGCCACATGTTCCTCACAGGCTGGGCACAGCTGGAGGCAGTTCAGTATAGCTGAGGCTGAACTGTCCTTTTAATACCAGCCTTCGGTGTGCCTCACTCGTCATAGGCTGTGGCAACCTCTGCTGAAAGCCCCCGAGGCTCTGCTGAGCTTGATGGACAATTCCTTTTCTTTCTTCCCCTTTGTGCTCTCTCACAAAGAGAAACTGCTTCTCTTCCAGGGAGGGAGGGAGGAAAAAAGGGAGGGAGAGATAGAGAAGAGGATTTATTTTTGCTTGGCCTGGGATGTCTGCACCTCTACACTTCCAGCCCTGTCCTTACACCAGGCTGGGTTGCTGTTGGTATGGCAACGCATCCCTGCACTAACCAAACCGTGAAAGGTGAGGGAAAATAATTATTCATCTCCATTTAACTAATGGAAAAGAGAGTCCCAGAGGTTAAGATTTTTTAAAGGAATTTATATGTGGATGTGTCCTGACAGTGTTTTGTTTAAGGTATCCAAAATATCTAGATCCCTGAGGAATGAAGGTAGAACCAGCACTGATCTGAATCTTTAGGTGGCTTTGACAAATATATCTCATAGAAAAATAAGCCTGGAGTTTCAAGAACTGTTTGACATTGTCCTTGCTCAGCAGTCATTAAAGGGACTGTTCTGGATGAGCTGATCACAAGGGCACAGAGGTTGCCAGTGCAGAGATGGGACTGAGCCACATCTCTGGGATTTTAGTTGACTTATCTTCTGATGATTTACTCTCTGATTACTTGTGTTAGAAATAAAATAAACCCCATTTTCTCAGCCTGAGAAAGCACTCTTTGTGCTTGAGTGAACAGTTTGAGTCCTTTGAAAGATCAGCAGCCATTGGGAAAAAATCCTGCAAGTGAATTGCCCAAATTTTCATGCCATAGTGCTATCTACAGAAATGTAGAAGCTAATGGAGGACATCATGCCTGTCCTGAATGTTGTTGGTCTCCATGTCCAATGGTTTAGCTATGTTTGTGTGCTGCTTTGTAAAAGAATTTCATATGCAGGAGCCTGTTGCCTTGACCTGAACTTAGCAGAGGGGCATCTTAAGTCATTGTCACATCTTGGGAATGTGGCCTAGTTTTGCATCATTTATAGAGTATGCATTATTCTGGGCTAATGTGAAAGTAAGCCTTTGATCTCATTCCATTGCACCAAGTGAAATAGATGTAACTGTTGAATTCTGTCTTCTTTTATCATTCCTCAGTCAATAATACTACAGATTTCCATTCCTTCATCTCCCTCCTCCTTTGTGCAGCTTCTGGGACAGTGCTGCTTTCCTTCTGGTTTTCAATCCTACTGCATTCCCCACGTTTTCAAGACAGGTTTTGTTCAGGAAGAAGGAAAATATATTTCATAATGCAAACATGCTCTGCTCAGCACTTTCAGTTATCTTATTTATATGCTGCAGTACAGCTTTCTATGACCCAGTGATTATCATTTCCCAGAGCTATCATCATTTTAAAGCTACCTCTGAATTGTGCTCCAGCAGATGGTACAACCCTGAGTACTGCATGAGAGCCTGAAAGGGAGGCGATGGGGCAAGCTGCACATACACACAAGCCAGGCTGTTGCCCCAACAGCCAAGAAATCTCTAACTTGTATTGTTTCTGACAGTGTTCAACTTCAGCATGTGTTGTTGAGTACTGTCAGGCTGTTAACCACCAGGGAAATCAAGGGGGTTGTTTTTCTTTTTTTTTGGTCCTGTATACCCAACTGATATTTTTTTTTATTATTTTTTTTTTCTGCATAACAACTGAGCTGATTAATTCCAAGATAGAATACCAAATAAGTAAGAGTCATTCATTATATGCAGTATTCTAATAGATTTCAGTGTGATCTAAACTTGGATTGAATACTAACCCATTGATTGCTATTCAGTCGTTTAAGCAGCTGTGCTAAGCTGAGCAATTGCACTGTGTCATCCTTCCCTTTTTTCCTTTAATTTCTACCTTGCTTTCTCCACTTTTGAAATGGCTAACCCCTTGCCTATACATTTTCCTTTAGTGGATTGTGTCCTTTGTGAGTGACTACCAAGTATACAATGGAGATGGTAGGCAGCCAGCTAAAGTCATGAAAGATATGTTATCCTCATGTAATGGGGAGAAATTCCCATGGGTATTTCACCAAGCAGAGGAGGTTGTTATCGTTCTTGTTGATATGATAATAAAGAGGTGTGATTTACTGCTTCAGTTGTTTCAGAGGTGTCATTTGAACCTAGGGGAGTGTGGTGCTGTTAGACAGACCTGGACAAAGCCTCACAAAGTAGTCAGTGCACATCTGTATCTGTACTCAGGAGCATTAAAAAAATGGCTTGATTATTTACAAAATGTTGCACTTTTACTCCAAGTGAAGATGTGGATGCTTACCCAATGTGCAAATTAGGCTGTTTTGAGTCTTGATTCAGCAGTGTACACAGGCATGTATACACATATGCATATGTATATATACTTACTAATTGAATGTGTGCATATTTATATATGTTAATATATACATTTAAGCACTTTTACAGATATCTAAGAGCTTTTTCTTCAGCAGTGAATGGGATGTGTTTGCTTTCAAAGTTAAATATGTACCTAGAGAATTTGGTGGAGTATGTGGTTACTTTAGATATCTAACCCTGAGACGGATACCTGTTTTTAAGGCTTCTAGGTTTGCGCCTTCTGGCTTTTACCACTAATGATAACCTATCCTGAACCTGATTTTGTGCAATACATTGGGTATTGCATCATGTAATTGTTGCTGCTTATGCCCCCAGCCTTTTAATAATTCTACAGTTCCACCTCCTTCCATATACTGTGTAGGAAAAGCTTATTACAGGTGGCTGCCTGAAAATGGGAACTAGATCTGATGTAACAATATGAGAGGAATCCTCATTAAAAACCAAACAAAACAAGAACAAAAAGGACTTAGTAACATGCATTTTATTACACATTGTAGCTCAGATTGTATTGAGTTTGTTATGAATTTTGCTGACACTTCTGCAAAGAGTCAAAACAGGGCTGCATTGTGGTGGTGGGAAAAAAAAAAACCCACTCAGATCTCTTTCATATCCACTACTTGGATGTCAAAAATGGTTAGTGCCAATGGCCATTCTTGCTTTAACATGTTACGGAGAGGAAATAGCTGCAGGGAGAATTAAAGGAGAGGGGAAAAATAGACAGATGGCTTATGGGTTAACTGTGAGATTCCTACTAGAAGAGAATTTCTTTCTTCTTTCTGTATTGAAACCCATGGATGATAAAGCTAAGTTCTACATCATAAATTCCCATTTGGACATTCAGTTTTGAGAACCTACATCCAGCATCCTTATCATTTTGAAGTTAAAGTCACAATCAGTAATGAAATCTGCTTGCTTTTCACACACTGAAATTAGCTTTGATTCTTTGCCTGAAACATATGTTTAAAAGGCAACATGCACATACTGTGTACTGACCCTATCAAAGCAATAAATACCATTGAAGTAATTTTCCAAAGCTGCCTACAGCATTAGCTTACTTTTAATATGGTCCCTCTGAAGGAGTGGTGTAGGAAATACCTATGGGAGCTATTTCAATTCTCTGTCTGGGGTGAAATCCCTACCTTGCCCTGCTGAAGAAGGAAGTAAGAGGGGATACTAATTTCCCTTTGTTGTGAAAGATAATGTTTAATTCATTAGATTTAGTTCCTTTCTAAGGAAAATGGTATTCTGTTTGGGTAAGAAAAATGCTTCTTTGATACTTAGCATGATTTGAAGCAAGGAATGAGGGAGAGGGATTGCTGTAAATGAGAATGGGGTTTAGTCTATGGCAGTTTTCTTGATTCTTTATTATAGCTGTTTTAGTCTTTTTGCTTTGTGTTATTTGTTCTGCAGTAATACCTGGAGAATTCCTCCGGCTCCAGAGGTTCCCTTTGCAGAAAAATGAGGCTTTGGGCCTGCACCAAATGACCGTTTCCAAAACAAACCCACTTCCTTAGGTGAAGATTGTGGTCCCTTCTACAGGCAAGGACCCACAGGACTTAGAGATCAGGAGACTATGATTATACCAGGATCACAGAGATGTTTGGTGGCAGAGCCGGTGAGTGGGTAAGATCATGGTTTGGTTTCACACTCTGGTACCAACCTTCTCATTTTAGAACCTTAAAATTACAAGTACCTTCCCTATATTTTGCTGTGTCAAAGCCACTGCAGGTTCATATGAAGCAGGCACCTAAGTGCAGGAATTTTACCTCCCTTGAATTTCAAGTGACATGAGCACCATTTAGATTTTAGAATTCTGGAAGATAGGTCTGCTGGCAAAGGGAACACATTTTTTGTTACTCATGGTCACAATTATAATGACAACAAGGCCAGATTCCTCCATCACTGCTCCTGAACAGTGTCAACACCATCTTTACCAGAATTATCCTGTCTGAAACATGAATGGACCTATTAATTTCTCACTTTGTTTGACCTAGGGCTCTAGGAACTATTTAATAGCATATAGGCTGCTTTCTCCTGTAAGGAAACAATTAAGCTAAAGACTGGGCTAAAAAATGTTCTCTCCTAGCCCTGAAAGGTTAATTTTATGTTTGTTTAGACACATTTGTAGAATAGCTGTGTTATGCACTGTTCTTCTAAATATAGTTTCATGCCATATAATAAGTTTGAAATCTGCCATCTTCCAAGCTTTGTATTTGTGTAGGAAAGAGAAATAAACATGTAGGAGGAGCATATAGTTTTAGGAATACACTTTGATTCAATTTCTTGCATTTTACTATGACCAAGAGAGAAAATACTCAGATCTCATGCTGAAGACACGTTTTCAGAACGCAGTAGTTTTATTTTAAATGGGTCCCCAGAGAAGATGATCTCAGGCAGGGAAATGCATGCAGTTTTTCCAAAGAGATAGGAATATTCATTGCATCTACTGTGTGTTTCAGTAGCGCTCTAAATATTATATAAATCACAAGATGGAGATCATATTTAGTTGCTGACAGTGGAAGTCTGGCCACCACTGTGGTAAAACAGCAGTCTGACACAGGAGTTTGGTTGCAAGTTAACCAAAAGTTGTGTTTTCTTACCTATTAATGAAGCAGATGCTTAATGGTATTGAGAGTCTTGTAAGCTGAAGTGAATCTTGCCTTGTAAGTGGTTTTCGGGAAACAATAAAAGGCAGATAAAAACCATCTGAAGTATAAATCTGAGACTAGGCTGTGACCTCCCTGTTGACACTGCAGAACCTTGCCCAGCAGAAACCAGTGTGACCATTCTGAGACAAGCAAAACTGTGGGGATCACTGGCAAAGTCATGCAGATTCTTCGTGGTAGCAGGACCAGCTCATCAGTTTGATTCTGTACATAATTACACTTAGATCTTGAGTCCCTGTTTTTTACCAACTTTCCTATCAATGCTGATTGCATCAGCTGTGCAGAATGACCCTGCTAACCTGTGGAAGAAAGTCATCACTGGCTTGTCCTCAGTGTAAAGCTGGCAATAGGGACTCCTTTCCTGCACTAATTCCTCTGGTGCAGCTATGTTGTTCCACTGCAAGGCAGGCTTATCTAGCAAAGGTAGATTTTGATCTCTCATTGTCTTTTTGCCTCATTCATTCTCATTCTGAGGTTCACATGAATATTTGTGGAAATCTTAGAAATTGTCAGAAATACCTTAGTTATCAATCATTCATGTAGAGCTGGAAGAAGTTCTGGGCATCCCTAGGTAACCATCAGTCACAACATAACAGAGCTGAGCATAGTTGCACATTTCTTTGGAAGAGTTTGTTATCACATGGGAATTGCACAATGATGGACTAGCTCTTCACACCCAGCATCTGGTTCTGTGGTGGTGCAGTGCTTGTTGTGTTTGATGCACCAACAGACTCACCAACAACCTGAAAACAGACTGTGTACCACTGAAAGTATTACCTCTTACTGGGGAGAGGAGGACTATTTTTGTGCAAGACTTAAAGGAAACAGAAAGTAGAAAATGGCTTATTTTATATAACTGCTAGATATTTCTTCTGAAAAGTTATTTTGTCAATAGATTACCATTTTTTAAAATGTGTTCTTAAAATTACTGATGTGGGAAGTGTTCATTCTTTAGGAAATTTTTTGTATCCAGGCACTTCTGAAAGGCATCCTTATCCTTCAGCATCAAACTCTCTCCACTGGA
>JANHGN010019186.1:32526-43986 GCA_024605025.1 Megaceryle maxima | reverse complement strand
GGTCACAACAACCCCAGGCAATGCTACAGGCTTGGGGAAGAGTGGCTGGAAAGCTGCCTGGCAGAAAAGGACCTGGGGGTGATGACTGATAAGTGGTGAACATGAGCCATCAGCATGCCTAGGTGGCCAAGAAGGCCAACAGCATCTGACTTGTATTAGAAATAGTGTGGCAAGCAGGACCAGGGAGGTGATTGTCCATCTGTACTTGGCATTGGTGAGGCCACACCCTGAGTCCTGTGTTCAGTTTTGGGCACTTCCAATACAAGAAAGACATTTGAGTTGCTGGAGTAGATCCAGAGAAGGGCAACTAAGCTGGTGAAGGGCCTGGAGAACAAGTCTTATAAGGAGCGGCTGAGGGAACTGGAGCTGTTTAGTCTGAAGAAGAGGAGGCTGAGGGGAGACGTTATTGCTCTCTACAACCATCTGAAAGGACACTGTATAGAGGCAGGTGCTGGTCTCTCTTCACAAGTAACTAGTGCTAGAACAAGAAGGAATGGCCTCAAGCTGCACCATGGGATGTTTAAACTGGACATTAGGAATAAGTTTTTCACTGAAAGGGTTGTCAGGTCTTGGAACAGGCTGCCTGGGGAGGTGGTTGATTCACCATCCCTGTTATTTGTTTAAAAAGACATATAGATGTGGAGCTTGGGGTATGGCTTAGAGGTGGACATGGTAGAGTAGGGTCAGTGGTTGGACCTGATGAGCTTAAAAGGTCTTTTCCAACCTAGATAATTCTATGAGACAAAATAGTCTAGGAGTCAGCAGGATGTAACAAAACATTCATGAAGAAGCTTAAGGAACCATACAGTACAAAGAAATTTTATTCACTGCATGTTTCAAAACAGAGTATGAACCTCTTTTTCTACCTAAATTCTGATTTCTACAGAAGAACTTTTACATTCCTAGGATGTTATGAACAAGATGTAACAGAAATAACCTTTTCATCTTTGTTTGCACAAAAGACAAAAGAGCCATCACAGAGGAAAGAAAATAAAGTCCTGGAATAAAATTACCATTTAAAAAGATTTACACCAAAACCAAACACTTAAACCCCCAAAAGCTCATTGGAGGAATTTATGTCATCATTATCTGTAAAGGCCACTTTTTGCATGATTTTGGACCATTTTTATGAGAAAGATACTATATACATGTTTAAGGCTCAGACAAAGGCAATCAGAAAGATACATGGACTATGCAATCTTGTTTATTCAGAAAAAGTGAGAAACTATATTCACAGTTCTTTAGAACTTTTAATTCCCTTTGATTTATGGGCACACCCATCTCTGAATGGAACCGAGGTAGGATACATGCTATGCAGCTTCTTGTGTGAATATCAAAATAACTTCAAAGGAACATAAATTTTGTATATGAAAATAATAAATAATTTTATCATCTAAATTCCTTTATACAGAGAAAGTCTTATACTGCTGCCTGTTAAAGAATCCTGGAGTTTCATAGTTGAGATTAAAGAGAGAGTGGCTATAATACACTGTTTAAGACGATGCAAAGGAAAGCAGTAAGAATTGTGTAAGACTTAGGAAAGAGTAACATAGTTGATGAATTAAGTTGTACCATAGTATTTCCATCATATTTCCATCAGAAGAAAAGCGTTAGTGCAAGAGCTTCCCACTCCCTCCTGTTTTTGAGTCTCCAACACTACCAGGAATTCCTAATAGCATCGGCTTTCAAGACAGGCACAACATGGTCATGAACACTGTCTCAATTACCCTGCTCTGCTAATGCCATGATTTCAAAGGGTCAGTTTTAGGGGCCAGGAAACACTAACATATAGGCATTTAATTACTAGTTATCCCTTCTTTCATCTCTCCACCATGAAATTTCTTTCCTGGTTTCAACACAATTTAACTTTCCTGCAGTTCTTTAGGTGACTTGGCCATTTACTAGTCACATTTAGGCTGTACACAGCCCTCTATAAGCTCATTATAAGCTAGGCTCTTTCAGTAGCTGTTCTACCACCTGCAACCTTTGCAACATCAATGCCAAGCCACCATAGCTTTCTAACCCCACCAGTTGCTTTTCCCATTGCCATTTCCAATTAAAACAGAAATCACAGAATGGCTTAAGTTGGAAAGGACCTTAAAGATCATCTAGTTCAAACCCCACTCCATTGGCAGGGATACCTCCCACTAGAGCAGGTTGCTCAAAGCCTCATCCAGCCTGGTCTTAAATATGAGGGATGAGGTGTCCACAGCTTCTCTGGGCAACCTGTTCCACTGCCTCACCACTCTCATAGTAAAGAACTTCTTCCTAATGTCTAGTCTCAATCTACCCTGCTCTAGTTTAAAACCATTGCCCTTTGTCCTGTCACCACATGCTCTTATAAAAAGTCCCCCTCCAGCTTTCCTGTAGGCCTCCTTCACGTAGTGGAAGGCCACTATAATATCTCCTCAGAGCCTTCTCTTCTCCAGGGTGAACAGTCCAAACTCCCTCAGCCTGTCCTTGTAGGAGAATTGTTCCAGCCTCGGATCATCTTTGTGGACTCCTCTGAATTCTCTCCAACACATGTATGTCCTTCTTGGGCCCCTCACTATAAGAAGGACATAAAAGTACTGGAGCATGTCCAGAAAAGGGCAACAAGGCTCATCAAGGTCCTAGAGTGCAGGTCCTGTAAAGAGCAGCTGACGGAGCTGGGGTTGTTTAGTCTGGAGGAGGCTGAGGGGAGGCCTTATTGCTCTCTATAGCTACCTGAAAAGTGGTTGGAGCGAGGAGGGCGACAGCCTCTTCTCCCTGGTGATGTGTGACAGGAGGAGAAGGAATGGATGCAAGCTGTGACAGGGGAGGTTTAGGCTGGATATTAGGAAACATTTCTTCACTGAAAGGGTTATCAAATATTGGAATGGACTGCCCAGGACGGTGATGGAATCGCTGTCTCTGGAGGCATTTAAATGGCATGTGGAGCTGCTGCTCAGAGACATGGCTTAGTGGTGAGCTTGCAGTGTTGGGTCAAAGGTTGGACTAGATGATCTTGATGGTCTCTTCCAACCAAAAGTATTCTGTGATTAAATGATTCATCTCCTTTCACTGGAATGTACCAAGCTGTGGTTGCTTTTCCATTCACTGGTAAGTTGTCTTTCTCGCTGAGTCTCTGCAATATTGATCCTCAGTTAAAAGTGTTTGGGAAGCATCCCCTTCTTCTCTGGCAATAGGTGGAAAACCCATTTGCTATGTGATTACTGCACTCTCAGCCACTACTGGTCATTGAGCATCTCCTGCAGCAGTATTTTCATGCCATAATTGTAGTCTGAGTCAGTTAGGGGTTCCAACTGAAGCAGCCCAGAGGGTTAGATGGCTTCTTAGAGGTAGTTTGTCACCTTATTTTGACCTTATCTTTGTGTTAAGCTATGAAAATAAATTGCAGGAAATGATTCAGTTTCGAATCATTCTTACTTAGACTGGTAGGAACCAAAAACTCATCTGTGAGCTACAGTGTGGATGCTTATTCAGATGGGCAATGGAATGTAAATGCTTAAGCATACCTGATGAACTGGACCAGAAGTGCAAACTGTTCTGAAGCTTGGATTCTCAACTTTTACTCCAGACAGTTTTGTTCCTCCAGATCTTCTTGCTCAGGTGAAAAATATTCTCCTTTTGTTCTTTCTGAGTAGGTTGAACCTATATAAAGACCTCTGGAAAATAGCTAAGTGCAGCAGGAACTAAGACCTGTGAGGAAGCATGTTTCTAAACAATCCAGCATCCTCTTCCAGATAAGAGCAGAAGAACATTTATGTACATGGAAAAAACCTTGCTGTTATGGAAAGCAAAGCTTACCAAGCGTCAGTCGTCACCTCTTTGTTGTTTTAAATTCACAAACAGTGAGATCAGAAGCAAATCTTGTTTCTTCCATAAATCAGAGCCTAAGATCTACAGTGGCTTTATTTTTTTCCTAATAATATTCACATTATCCATTAAGGGTGATTTGATTTCAGGTGTCAACCTAGAGGCCTGGGTTCATACTTTCTCAGAATGAATGTATTTATGCAGTAGTCTTTGTCTGTTTTTAACTGCATTTTCTTCTGTACATATCAATTATCTCTCCTACTCCTTAGACTCTGTCACCTTGCCAAATATTGAAATAAGAAGTTTTATTTATTGGCAAAGGATATGAAAAGAAAAAAAATTTAAAATGCACATATGTCTTTCAATGTGCTCTCTTGCTCTTCATTGTTCCTTAGATTTGAAAGGCAAAAGTGCAGTTCTTGTAATCGTTTGAGGTCTTCACACTTTCTGCTAGAAGTGGCCCTTTTTTGCCTCTGCTTTTAGCATTGCTGCAAGGACCCATGCCTTGCGTACTCCCTTTGAGCCACAGTTGTTTGTTTTGCATTGTGCTACATTTTTTAAGAATTTGACCAAATGACATTATGAATGAATGATACGAGGAACAGCTTGCAAGGGAACTTCAAGTAATCTTAGATCAAATAGTTGTCGGCTGCATTGTGTTACTATGCAGCATGCTCATTCTCTCTTTTTTTTTTTTTTTTTTTTTGATGTCTTTGCAGATGTTTTAAGCTTCACATAAAAAAAAAAAGTATTTATACAGACACATTACCTCACCTGAGATGGAGTCATTGTGCTATATGCTTTACATACAGTAAAAAATGCTTCTCTGTTCCTTCTATGAACTTAGCATCTAAATGATCAAGACAGATAAAGCTTTGGAAGTGAAAGAGACGTCCAAGGTCACCTCTGCAGAAAAGCAACAGAACACATCCCCCATTCTGCAGTCAGGTGACAGTCTGTCTTGTCTTTTTTGTAACAGCTCCGATAACATGACATTTCACAAATTTCAGAAACAGACACTACCCATTTCCATACTTGCAGGAAGGGTGTCTTTAAGTGAGGAAGCTTGATTACAAAGTCTGCTGAGTATGTGAGGAAAAGATTGAAGTATTGCACTTGCCACAGTCCTAGTTTTTGTTCTACTCTTCCATTATCTAAAGGAAATATAGTGTGATCTTTGCTCCAGTCATTGCAAACAGTTTTCAGACTGATGCAAGAGAAGATGTGTAGAATAGGACCAAGACTTTTTCTTTTCTCTGTGTGTGTGTGCACAAGCCTGTGAAATGTCTGATTTCTAGAAATCATCACATGCATAAAGTTAGCCCTATTGGCAAATCTTTTGCACATTGCAGGATTGGGGATGTTTATCACTTGCCACTGAAAAGAAAGTCTCCTAGGCCCTACAGAAACCATTGTCTGGAGTTCCTATTATCTCATAAAGTATCCCAGATCAGTTTTGTGAAGTCATGTAACCCTCTCAGCCCCACTCATAAGGACAGATAAGGCTGAAGAAAGAGCTGCAGCTTGGCAGCTTGTGGAGAAAGAGGAGCAAAGATCCATCCTGTCTCATGGTATAGAGATCACATCAATGCCAGGAGCTGCACTTGAGAATAAATGAAAGAATAACAGTTCCCTGCATGTTGCCATGGAGCACTTCTGTCTGGGCTTCAGGCATGCTGTAAAATATGATCCTTCTCTTTGTCCCTGTTTTAGGCAGTCCTAGTTAGCCCTGATGGCATTTCTTTGTGCAGCAATCAGTATTATCCCCGTGGCAGCAGAGCCATCTCTAGGGCTTGCATCCCCCTACTCCTTGCTCTCCACACTGTTTTCCAAACCACCATGCTCTGCTGCTTTAGCCATCTGATCCTCCCAAACACTCCTTCACCACCACAGAGCTTAACACACAGAGAAAGGTACTTAAAAAAAAAAAATTAAAAATATTTTTTTTTATCTTGGATATAGATATGATTTTTTTTTTTTTAAATAATTTGTTGATCTGCCAGTTATACTTTATCCAGCCTCCCTCTTGTGGTGTCTGTTAATTGACATTATGAACCTTCTTACTGAATCAAGTGCATCCTGAACATCAGGTTTTATAGTGAAGGAAGAACCAAACTTGTTTTCAAGGAAAGCTAATGCCAATAAGGTGTTGGCCATTGGCTGTCCTGTTATTGTTAGAATACACATTCTGTCCCCTAAGTATAGAGCACCTTCTGATGGACCGCTTCTTATATTGAAAAATGACAAACATTATGAACCCTATTCCACTTCATTACTAAAATATTTACTAGAGCATGCTTGCTTCCTCCCTCTGAGAGTGGAGTGTATTTATAGGAACATCCTGTAATGGAGCGTTATGGTCTGAGCAGTATTTTTGAAGGATAAGGCAATACTATGTATGTGGGGAAGGGCTCTTCTGTTGTCCCCTCCTGTTAGCAGGTGTTGGAAGCCTGCAGAGAGCTGCAGGAGTTGATTGACTGGAGCAGATTCACTGTGGTATGTGAAGTGTGCTAAGTCCCTGTGGGGGATGGGAAAGTGTCTCTGGGCTGAGGAATCTGGGGTCTGGGGTCTCTGTGGTAAACTGTCAGGAAGGACCAACTTCGGGTGAAAGGGGATGTTTAGGTATTTTTTTGTTATTATTAAAATGCCAATCCCGGGAATCCATCAGCATGTAAATACTATAGGTCAGATCCTCAACTGATGTGCAGCGGCAGGTTCATAGTATTCTCTCTGCAGCAGCTGGGAATCTGCGGCTGTTGGGTATGGGAAGATTCCTTCTCTGCTTTGTGGCTGTGAGTGTTAGAAATAAGGTCACTTAGCTCCTGTCCAGAAAACAAGAACAATGGAAGATGGAGGTCACAAAAATGACAAGAGCAGATCTTGTAATCCAGTGTTGTCAGCACAAATGCAGCAATTGATTGGGAAGTGTCTGCTAAGCAGGCAGCAAAGAGCTCAGTTAGAACTGAAATAGCAAGAGGGTCTATTTCAGAGTTTTATGATACCAGTTTGCACCACCCCACTAATTTTAAGTCCCGATGATTTTTCTGTCTGGCCTGGAGTCAGCTGGGGCCCCAGAGCAATCTTGGGCTGAAAGAAACTCTACCCAATGCAGGACTTATCAGAGCTTCAACTGTTAAGGAGATACTACCATAAACACACCCTAAAATTGAAAGACAATCCTCTGGTGTACCTTGAGGATGAACAAGAGCTACCACTGAGTGTGTCTGAGGACTGCTTAAACTTCACTGGAGACCTTGATGTCTGTTGGAGTTCCTAGGTCTCCTGCATCAGAGATACACTCTTTCAGTTAGGTCTACACCATCATGTATCAGGACTCAAGCTGGACAAAGTTTTAGGAAGGCATGATTAAGACCGGACGTAGGAAAATCAGTTAAGACCTACCCAATGTGTGGTGAGTCTGGGATAGCTTGCTGATACTGAAGGTCAGATGCCTGACCTCTAACTTGGGAAATTAAAGCCATTTAGACAGTCAAGGATGGATTTTTTTGCTGTCCTGATCCGCAAGGAATGTCATATGAGAAGCACAGCACAAAGGAGTAGACTTGAAGGTCTGGTAGAGCAATAGCACTTAGGGACTTGGACTGCAAAACAGGGTGAGCAGGCACAGGGTGCCTTCTAGAGGCACCATCTGAGAACAGTGGGCAGGAGATGTTGGCAGACAGGGGCAAAAGTGACATCAACACAGTGGTTCTGAGTAGAAGGAATAGTGTCTAGAGAAGAGACCTTTTTGCAGATAGACTTGTGTTCTCTGTGTGTGCTAAGATTAGCTGTTTGAGGAACAGCTAATAGACTCCAGGAATGGTTAAATTCTATGTGTGAAGTTCCATGGACTGGAATGCCATTGATCACACTGCACAGCAGTTGTTTCATCTTTCCCATGAATCTAGTCTGAGTCAAAACTTTCAACCAACTGTTCAGTAAGGGGCACTCTGATCTTTTAATAAATATTAGCACAGCAGTAATAGCAGTGCAGTTAACAGTTACTTGAAGGGTTGCTTTATTAAGTAAAAGTGTATGAAAGACGTTCTTGATTTCTTGTGCCATTGCTAAGGCTGTCATGGTTGCTACAAGAATCACAGTGTTAATCCTGGATATATTCCATGTCAAGTAAACAATACTTTTTGACCAGCTGTGCTGGGGGTTGTATTTACAAAATGCTTGTCTGCGTAGTGCTGCATTAAAAAAATGTTATGTGTGCCCACAGCATTGACAATCTTACTTGACTTTACATCAAAATACAGACATATGGTGCCCCAGATAATATAATAATCTATTACCCACTATTTCTCACCTTTTATTCTGTTAAAAAGTAAAACTATGCACCATTTTTCCAGTTGTGAATGGCTGCTGTATTTTAGGACGGGATTTGAAATCTACTGATTCAGTTGAATGTGACATTCTTTTGACAACCAGTCCAGGTTTATTGAGGGGCGGCTGCCTCTTGTAGTCAGGTGAGGAACTAAATGTGTCTGCACAAGGGTGGCAGAAAGTAGGCATGGATTTAAGCACTGCTAACTCATGCTAAGTAGCCCTGCACCTTGCAACATGAGAAGCCCTATTGAACTTGGAGGAACTGCCTGTGAATCTAGTCATTGCTTACTGTGAGCAGAGGTGACTGGACTGTATCCCTCATATTGTTGAGTATTCTGATGCTGAAGACTCAATTATACAAACAAGTATCACTATTATGCTATTGTTGCAGGTAACTTTGCTTGGCAACAGCACTTATTTCTAACTAGATACCATGTTTGGACATCCATGAAGGTGTAGTACACCTAAGTGAATTCTAAATGAAACCAACCAACCCAACTTAAGAAGTAAATTTTTCATCCATAAATCATTACTACAGTGGAATAGAGTTCCAGCTAAAAGCTCTTCAGGCTTCAGAAAAGGTTACATAAAATGTTCTTCAGTATGGCATGAAAGGTAGGCAATACCCTCTTACAAAACCCCTTCTTGATTGACTACTTTAGGAGCTTGCATTACCTGGCTTATTGTACATCATGAAAGAAGGAGATCCAGTCATTTTATTCTGGAAAACATTTCCCCATCCCTCTGGCTGTCATACGTATTTAACTGTAGTGCCCTCAAGGACAATGTGGTGGATCAGCATGCTAAGGGCTATGGTCTACAGCCTGTAGTTTTCCATTTCACATTGCTTAAGAATGGTCCTCTTTGTTTCCATTTTGAGCCACGGCTGAATTCTTACATGTTGTCTGATCTTCAGGCTCAAATACCCAAGAGAATAGGCAGCTGTGAATCAACCCTCTGTGTGCTTTCTAGCAAAGAAGGCAGTATGCTTCTTCTTATTTCTTTAAATTGATAGGGATTTGAAGAAAAAGACTTTAATAAAAGTATCATAAATGATTCTTTTCTTCCTGCTGATGATTCTGAATTGCATGCAGAAATACAAGAACCTTTTAAGAGAGCTCTATGGTTTTAAATGCAGCCCTTTAGATTTATAATTAAAGCTCGTTGTCTTTATGCTATCCTACACCTTATGAGAAAGATCACCTTTCTAATTACATGGTATGGGGAGGTCTGTCACATGCTTTCACTTAGTATTAACATACAGAGTTGCTCTATTTCTTCACCTCCTTCCATTTCTTCCATAGATCTTATATTATGTTTTGGAAATTTGACATAATGATTTTTATTTTTTTTTTTTTCAGGCCAGATGTTTCACCCTGCTATATTAAGTCATCTTGGCTTACTGCCACGAAATGGAAACAACTGTGAGTTTTAACATTGCTCCATATCTTTATTAAAAGGTATGTCTCATGCATCTTAATTCCTCATATACATTCTACCTTCCTCTCTCCCCTCTCTTCCCCATTACACTTCTTTCTTTTCCTCCCCAAAGAAGGAAGTATATTAAAATTTTCTTGCTCTTCTGCCTGGCTGGTTAATGAGGTTCTAGATAGCATAATGAATATGCAGTGCTATTGATTCTGTGTGTGTGCGTGCGTGTGTGTTTGTGTGTGCATGTCTTTAATCACAGCTGGAATGCAAAATCAGGCTCCACCTTTCAACTCTATCTCCATCATGCTGAGAGAGTGAGAGAGAGCGAGACTGAGACTGCTAGACAGCTCGAAAGAGATTGCAGCTCAGATGTCCTGGAAAACAGCAAATCCCTCAGACCTGGCAGATTCCGTTACCATGAGAACTGCAGATATTTCCATTGTGATGGCTTGCTCTAGCAGCCATCTGTTACACCCATTTGATTAGGAAGTACAGTTCAGCTTGTATGGGATTTTCACTGCACCTTACCCCATGGCAGTGTACAGAAACTCTCTCTCTTTTTATATGCTAAACTCAGTGTTTTTAAAGTGCTGTAATTTACCGAGGCTTAAGGCATTTAATGAAATGCTAGGAGGAGGTCACTGTGGGACAATATCTCTGAGAAGAAGGAAGCACATGAGATATATGAAGGGGATTAATGTCCAGTATATAAATAAGATCAACCCAGAAATTAACTGTATTTAGCAATTCCTCATCCTTGCCAGGGAGAGGAGCTTGATATACAGACTTCATGAAGCCATAATAAAATTAGTAATTTCTTCCTGTTAGTTAGTCCCACTTCATACCTATTTATTGTATGCATGCATAAAGGCATGCAGCAAATATATTTCAGGTCCTCTGGAAAAAGGAGGAAGGTGATGACACTCCCTAGATGCCCAGAGTCGTGCAGTGACTGCACTGTATAACAATTAGGCTAGCCTTAAAAATTTAATGGTTCTGTTTGACTTTTCCTAGAGACAGAACAACCTTAAACTTTCTTGAAGGTTTTCTTTAATTTACTGATTAAAACAATTGTTTGGACTAGTTGAGTCCCTCAGTATAAAATGTGTGGGGAAGGAAATGGCAATGGCACATCAAATGGATATAAAAACAAAGGAGTCTCCTTCAATTAAAACTCTCCAGACATTCTTCCTAACTGGCTGGCATTCCAGATTCAGGGTAATCTTATGCATGGGGTAGTTGCCTGGAGTATCTTAAAATGTCTGAAGGTCTTGTAAACTCAGTGAAGCTAATTAAATGCTCACACACTGAAATGAATTTCTGATTGCTGCAAAGAAGGCATTGAGGTCACCTCCTCTTTTCATTGCCCACACTTTATGGCCAATGCCAGATACTAAATAAATCAGATCCTCAGAATCAGGGGCTCTGTGGTTTTGTTCCTCTTATATATTCTCCCACCCGGCTGAACATAATTCCTTATCCGTCTTCATCTCGGCATGAAAAGTTTTCTCTTCTATTGTTTTTCCTCACATAGCACCAGATTACCATGGAGAAGACTATGATATCATAAGAAATGAATGAGCATGTTTCTCACCATGGATGAAATATACATTCCAGACCTAATAAAGTCAGAAATCATGTAATGGGCCTGGTAAAATAAGCTTCTTATTTAGTGTAAATATAAATGGTTCTTCTTTAGGGCTCTACTTCAACTAAGTAAGTTCTTAGGCACTTTGCTGAATATGGAGAGGCATAAGAACATGTTTAAGAGCTTCTCTGAATAGGGATAGTTCTTAAAGATCTTTGCTGACTCAAGGCTCCCAGATGTGAAAGAGAAATTAAAAGGGGAGGAGGGAGGGGGAGAGGGAGAGGGGAGGAGAAGAGAAAAAGAGAAGAGAA
>JANHGN010019186.1:17753-30764 GCA_024605025.1 Megaceryle maxima | reverse complement strand
TCTCCCTCTCTTTCTTTCATTTTCTGTGTGTGTGGAAATCTTCCTGACAGTCTTCTTCAGCCAGCAGAATTGGTGTGCTCTGAATACATCTAAAAGTATAGGAAACCTGAAGTATGCCACTTGTGTTTCCTTCTTTTGGTGGCCGAGAAGCTGGGCTGCATTGCTCCCCTTCTCTGGGCAATTTGGTATCTAGCCTGAGCTTCTCTATCTGTAGATCAGGATAATGCAGTGTCTTTTTCTATCTAAAGCTGCTGAATCCACCAAATACCAAGTTCACCACATTGCTAATGTGTTGCTGAACCTGATCTGGTTGGAAGAAGCAGCTTGGAAGATAACATTTAGGCCACATTAGGTTTGCAGTGCTGGCAGTAAGCTAGAGTAAAAACTGTCTTATTTATATCCTGATTTGTATTGTACTGTGACCAGTGTTGATATGCACACTATTGATAATAATACCATAATTCTGGTTACAATATTGTTTACCCTGGCACTCCCATTGTGCATACTGTAGTCTCTCAAGTAAATCACACCAGGCTGAATTAGGCTTATTATTAGATTCACTCCTCATAGCATACTGGTCTCCAGCCCCTTTAATTAAAAGCTTGCAAACATGGATTCTATAAATAATTTCAGACCTTCACAGCTGGTTTTGAGGCATCTATAGTTGATGGTTTTGAGTTAAGTCTTTTTCCCTCTCTCAGAGGTCTTCACGTTTCAGCTTTGGAAATGCAATGAGCTATTAATGTCACAGTCATTGGGACATTTCTCAAACGTAAAGAAAGTTTCTTGATGGACATACAGGGTTTTTTTGCACACCTGAAGAGTTTAAAATTTTAGTCCAGTTATCAAAGAATATTGATAAATACTTTTATTAACCAATTTGCAAAAAACAAAAGTGTGTAGTCTGACATTATACCATTTGACCATTATAAATTCATATGTGGAAAAAAAAAAAAAAAAGCTCTAAAGAGTAACTATGGCTGTTGGCTAAGAAGCCATAATTTTCTCAGCAAAACAACATCCATTAAGAAGACAAGGGAAGGATATTGAGGTGCTGGCCAAATGCTTCTGAGTTTTTTGATCTGACAATTCTTAGCATGTATATTGAAATTTACTTGTCTCTGTATGGAGTTGAATGTACCCACAAATCAGCTGCTTTGTTGAATAAATGTGCTTTACTGAATCTTTCATTGTTTTCTGTCAGAAAGGGTATGCCAAAAAAAAAAGGTCTTATCTCAGGTAGCTTGTTCAGATATATAGGTTTTTCTGTCCTCACAGTGATGGACATAAAACATGACAAACATGATGCATGCCTCACTTATGCCATTTTAAATCAGGATGAGCTTTGCTGAAATCAATGGAGTTAGCCCCCTGTTTAAAGCAAACTAGGGAGAATCAGGTTCTTGAGTGCTGTGTCAATCCTTCCCTCTGTTTGGAACTTACAGTCTGTTCTGGTCCAACCCAACAAAATAACAAAAAAAAAAAACACTAAAAAAATGTATGTGTCTAAGTAGTTGCTTCTGAATTTCAGCTGTGGAAAATGGTGATTTTCTGTAATTACTGCTCTAGTAAAGATTTTTTTAGACACCAAGTGTCCTTACTTGCACAGCAGCAGAACAGAGTACATCACACCTCCTCACCTCACATCTATCCCTGCTGAAAATGTGGTTGTCCTGATATATTACAGTCTTTTAGACTTGTGGGTGCAACTGGTGCAGCCCAGGATCCTGAGTGCCATACCTGCATACAGATTCTTGGTTCCCCAGCGACTATTATTTTAAGCATTTCCTTCAAGGCAATTGTTGAAAGGGGCTTTAGTATGTAATGTGTGTTTAAGCCTGTCTCTTTCTTTAAGTCTTGAGATCAGTTATTTATGGGAAGCAGACATTTAGGCAATCTTACCCTTTTCTTCTGTGCATCGAAGGCAGTGCAATATTAATTGCTGCATCAGCCACTTTAAGATTTAATGTTTTTCCCCATTCTATAGGCAATGTGTCTTTTGCATGATTTCCCACATAGTCTTCACTTTCACAGTCATCTGAGTGATAAGCAACAATAATGTCTGTGGAAGTGATCCATAAATCATATTCAAATCCACACATCCAAATGATCCTATTTTTAATCTCTAAACTACTGTAGTGTGTTCTTGCTAGTGCAGTTCAATTGGGGGCATTATGTTCCCCACCTACATATTTCCTTCAAATCTGGGCTAATGCACTGAAAAATAAATAAATAAATGCAACCTGGAGCTTGAATAATGCCATATAGAAAAACTGTGGGAAATTAAGACCTCTCCAAATAAAATAAGGTAGTTATATGCACTACAAGTAATGGTGTTTTATGAGGATCTATAGAAAGAATATGAATGTTCTTGGGTTTAGGTCACTAAATAGAATAAATAGAACATTTGCATTAGAAATTAGAAAACTCGTGTTAGAATAGAGTACCTCAATTGTCTTTGTTCCCTTCCCACAGAGTCTCTGAATGACCTTGTCCACAGCTAAAATATGCCAGTGGTCACATACCTGAGATATAAACATGTATTAATTACCACTGTGAACATACCATCTCCACCTCTCTATTTCAATCCCTATTCAAAGCTGGAAGGTAGACAGATGCAAAAATTCTAAACAAAATTAACTCTGTGGATGGTGTTTAGATACAAACCAGGGTTTAGCAGCATGTAAGAACCAATCAGGACTAAGCCAGACACAGATGGTCTATCTGGCCTGTCATCTTGCCACTAATTTCTTGTGAAGCAAGAAGCTGCAAGATTTGGGAAGTTTTGAAGTAGGTAAGTAAAGGGTGACCTGTTTCTAAGGAAAGGTCTGGGTAGCTTCCTTAAACTGGTTTTCAGTGGGAAGGGAGGTGATTTTGAGTTGCATGATTTAGGCTACACGGATCCTCCACTTACCATTGAGTTCAATGACAGTGGCTGGTGACTTCAGCATAAGGAGTGGGAAGCCTTTTGTTAGAGAGGAATAGAGTATCACTGATGAAGAAATTTGCATTATAATTTCTCAAGGAAGCCAGATTGGGCTGATCATCAAGTTATATTGTTCCTCCACAGGATTATATTTGGGGGTCTTCTTCCTCAATCCACAGGTTTCCTTTGCTGCTTCTGTAGAAAGAAGCCCTCTTCAATAAAGGTGGCAAGTTCACTGTGATATCTGGTGTCTGAGTGATGTCTGGAAACTCTTGCAGACAACACATTTCAGCTTTGGCTGTCATTCCCGAGTCTGAAGTGGTTTCCATTTTACCAAGTGAATTGATGTGATTTGTTTTCATTCAGTGTAGGTTGGATTATAGGTGCATTGACTAATGAATTTCTGGGAAAGTGAATAGCCCCCAGACCTTTTAAGCAGGAGGACAGAAGATCCATTTCTGTACATTGTAAAAACATACTCCCTCTCAAACTGAGGATATGAAAGAATTGAATTTTGGATACATGTAGACATAAAAAAGGAAAGGATTTTAATGGGGGAGAACTGAGACTTCTACAAAAGCTGTGTCCTCCTTGGGCAGCCCTGCCAGCACAATGTTTCAAGGGGAGAGAGCAGCAGCATTAGCACTGTGTTTCCCCGCAGCACAGCTGCTTGAACAGCACAGCCAGTAACTCTTGATGAGTCCACACTTTGTTGCTATTTCATTGCATGAATTTCTGTCTCTTATCCATGGGGCTCCGTGGTAGGGAAGAAAGGACAGTGTTCCTTATCTGCACCCATTTGCTGACTCCTCATTCAGGATATGTTAGTAAACAGATGTGACCTGATCTTGTTTTGTATCAAAGGGTATAAATAGTTCCAGGACACTGTGTTCTCTTCTACTGGTACATCATTTGTTGTGGTCTTTATGGAGGTACTCCTTTTGCTTCATTATGGCTACAGCTGAAATTTCCTTTCCTTCTTTAGCTCTCCTCAGCCAGTCCATTAGGATCTTCTGAAGATGAAATCAGCAGTGGTGCCAAGCTTCATCCAGTTGATGGCTAACATTCCTGTGCAGGAATGTTTATGTACCCTGTGGAGTTTTTTAGGGATCCCTTTCCCCCCTCACCTCTTTCTTCTTCCATGCATCTCTAAATCTGCAAGCTCAAACTTGTGCCTGACTATTTCCTTGCAGTTGGATGCCAAAGGAGAATGGAGAAAAGATGTCTTTCATTATCCTTGCCCACATGTGGGTTAAAGCAGGCTGTCCATCCCTTTCCTACATTTTGGGTGTTGCCTGCAGCTCCAGGGGCTAGAGTTCTAGCTCTAGCAAATTGGTAGCTCTGATTCTGCCACTTCTACATATGCCCGTCACGTGGCCTGGAGTAGCAGGTGCACATACTCTCCATTGCCAGGGCACCTCATTATGCAGATATCCCCTAAGGCATTCAGCTTCCATAGTGCTACCCAGGCTGGAGTGCTGCCTAATAACCTTGATCCTGACCTGAATGCTAATGGGCCTGTGACTTCAAAATGTTCTCTGCCTGCTGCATATGCTTCTTTTGAGGTGATTACTGTGGTTACTGGAGATAGGTTGTTTTTTTTTTTTAATCCCAGTGGCTAGAAGGAGCCATTAGAATATTTTTAGGTATAAGTGGGATTCTCAGAACATTTGACTTGGGGTGTTTTCTACTAAGCCATAGTTTTGGATGGTAAGGAAGTGTATGATACCTGAAAGGATGTTGATACTAGGCTATAAGTCAAGCTTTTGTACACAATGTCAGCACCAGTGCTGGACTTCCAGGCAAGACTGTGATGACTGAGCCTCCATGTTCAATATGTGCCTCAACTAAATATGCAAACCAAACTGAGAAATTTAGTAAAAGCTCAGTGTAGCAGTTTAAACTTTGCATCTGCACTAGTGGGGGAATGGGAGCTATTCCCTTCAAAAAAGTTCAGATTTATGCATTGTCAGACTCAGTGTTGACAGTATTGCAGAGTTTAATTGTATGTTCTCTTGAAAGCGAATCAATATGAAAGATTTTTAAGGTGAGAAGCTCTC
Source organism: Megaceryle maxima (assembly GCA_024605025.1). Lineage (NCBI taxonomy): Eukaryota > Metazoa > Chordata > Aves > Coraciiformes > Cerylidae > Megaceryle > Megaceryle maxima. The sequence continues at coordinate 25,778 of JANHGN010019186.1, read as the reverse complement.
TTAGTAATGTAAGTAGTTGGCTATCATTAGGGATTGAAAAGAGAAAATGCTCCTTTATCAGGCAGTGCATATATTGCTTGGCAATATCTAAATTATTGCAGCTTTTGATACAGGTTGCATCCAGCATTATCTGAGGTGATGATTCTCAGCTGAATTCACATCAGAACTGCACCCTTCTCTAGCTTTCTCTTTTAACCAAATTCAGCTTTTGTGGAATTGCAGTGGGTGAGTGATCAAATTTTAATGCAAATAAGGCTTCATTTAGCAGCAAGAGTAAGCAAGTGTGGACCCAAACAAGATGCAATTTGGTGGATGTCTACACATCAGAAATAGGTGTCTGAGTGAAAATAAAAAGCCTCTCATGAACAAACTGTAGAAGAAATGACAGTTGGATTCAGCATCCAGATGAAGACTCATCTTTCTATAAGATACAGGGGTTTTTTACAAGCCTAGAATATCTCAGCATTAGTAAGAGCACTAATATGAATTTCCTGTGTATGTGCAAATTGAAGTGTTTCGGTGTTTCTTGTCCTGTGTGGGTGAAAAAAAACCTCCCTTTGGTTGACCCAGCATTAGTTGCTCCCATTCTCATCAGATGACACTGTAAAAAATATGAGACTCCCCATGGAAATGACAGGTATCCTACACAGACCTTCCATCCTGCTAGTGAATCTGCTGTAGTTCCCTTCCACAATGCTTATGGGTGGCAACTTTTCTTTCATCCTTGCTCCTTTTGGATAGATAAAGCAACTCTGTTGCAGAAAAACACATTCACCTCTAAATTATATATATTTTTCAGTTTAAAAGTATGTAATTTCACAAGAAACACTCTGGGACTCATCCTGTTGTGAAACCATTGCTCAATTTCTCTCAGCAATGGTAAGGTGCCTACAATTCTTAAACTGATGAACAGCCCCTGTGAAAGTCAGGGCACTGGTATTGTAGATGACAGCTGATGCTGGGATATTAGCACACAGCTCAGAATGCTGTAACAGAATGAGATTTTGCTCCAGGGTTTCCAGTGCTTGCGTAGTTCATATATGTCAGGCTCCTGGTTAATCATAGCTCACCATACAGTGAATGCATCCTATTGACTTGACCAGTACCAGGCAGTTAATTTAAAAGATATGACAGTGTCTGTCTTTGCCATCTTCCCCACTCTAAATTAACAACCCAAATGCCAATGTTTTGAACCCAACTTTTAGTGTGTTAGGCAAGAAAGCAGGGAAGAAAGTGGATGAGAGGACTATTTGTTTTGGAGATAAGGTCCTCTTTAACAACAATGAATTTGTTTTCATGAGCAAAACAGAGTGAAGAAGAACTGGAAAGATGGTCAGGATAACTTGTAAGAATATACAGTGAAAATAAATGCAGTCCAATAAATTCAAAGACTGACTTGTGTTTGGAGTTAAGGTTTGAAAAGCAAACACCCATTTTTGTGAAAGATTTATAAGCAGGACATACTGCCAGTCAAAAGCAGAATAGTTGGAAGGAGAAAGATATTGCTGAGTCAAAATGAGAAGCTCCAGCTCTGTTAGTTGTCCTGGAAAAAGGAATGGAGACAGAGAGAAAGAAAGAAATTGGTGAAACAGTTCATTTGGTTCTAGTGTCTATTTTTTTTTTTTTTTTTTTTTTCCTCACCAGTAAAGATATTAGAAAGTTGAAGGAAAGTAAAAAATTGCCAGGAAACAGACAGGCTGGTGGAAGGATTATGCAAACATCATAAAACAGCTGTCTCCAGAAGACAGTTTCATGTATTAATTACAGGTGTGCAGCTAAAATAATCCAAAACTATGAGTGGGAATGAACAATCCAAAAGAGTATTTTTATTGTCCAACCCAGCTTTGTCTGAACTATAGAGTGCTGACTTTGACAGTCTTCCTGCACTCTGGCTCCAGTTGCTACCTCCACTCCCAGTCTGTTATTAATCATGTTTGCCTGAGTGCTTGGAGATACCCAAGCAAGTCTAAGCTTCATCAGTTTGAAATCTAAGAGCTCTTCTTATTTTGGAACAATGCCAGCTGCTCTTCTCTGATGACCAGTCCAGATGGAGATCATCCAACTCATCCAGAAGGAAGACTGTGCAAGCATAGTACTGCCCTTTTATGATGATGGATATCTCTCTGCTGAGGGGAGAGTGATTGCATGAACAGTGGGCCAGAATGTGATAAAGTTACCCAGGAATATCTAATTTTTAAAGAATAGATGGAAGTTTAAACATCAGCCTTTAATTAGAGATGGCTAGTAATGCTCCATGAATGGTTTTTTTTCTTGGGGAGAAAATGTGCTTGTATGTGAGAACATGTATATTTGTGGATGTAGTGTGTGTGTATAGTCTGGTCTGAGTTTTGTTTCCTTGAGAAAAAATCTATTTTTTTTCCAAATGTTACTTTGTTTTTGGTTTTTTTGTTTCCTCAATTAATTACTTTCCTCTCTCCCACAGACAAAATACATCCATAAAATTGGGAAGAGTAAAGGAATTCTTAACACTTATTTTGAAATTTTCTGTGAGAAATGCCTTTTTTTTGTTCACTATCTCTGAAATATATCTACAGATGCAGTCTGGTTTCTCCACCCACCTAGGAGTACTGTGGCATTGTCATGTCCTTCCTCCCTTTGCTCTTTCTTCCATCTTTCAGCTATGTTTAGTAAGTTAGATTCCCTTACCTTTTACTCATACATCATACCTTACAACCCACTTATCTTTATCACTGTTATTGTATTCACTCGATTTTATTGCCATCCTCTTTATATTGAGTTGCCCAAAACTGATCACAGTTTTCCAAGAGGGGCCTCACCAGGGCTGTGTACAGAGGAATTATTACCTCTGTAGTCTTGCAAATAATTCTGCTCCACATCCCAGTATAATTGCCTCTTTGTGCTACAATCTCTTACTGTGTGCTCATATTTAATCTGTCATCCACTATCACTCCTTAAATAAGTCCTGCAGCACTTCTCCTTTAGTAATAAAAACAGAAAAAATGTTTGAAGAAAAAGTAAGTTATCCCCTTGTGTGGCTCTTTGAGAAAACCAGGGTTTACATACAGCTGCAAAGACACTGAAACACAGGCTCTGCTTCCACATATCTGGATTTTGGAGATCTAATGCCAAGAGTTTAAACAGATACAGCATTTCCTATTTGTACCTTTTCTTAACATTTTCTAGTTGCAGTCCTGGACTACTCAGAGCATTGATACACTGGAGGAACAACATGTTCATATCTACCAGATTTACAGCTCAGAAATCCTGCTGTACTTTGGAGTATTTTGAAATATTTTGGAGGCATGTTCTGTGAATGTTGCTTCAACTAGTTCATATTTTATGGAAATTAAGTGAATTCTACTGTACATGGACAAAACTAGGACATGACTTGAGTCTAAGTTTACCACCTCCAGGTTTGAAGATTTCTCTGCTCTCCAGACAGGAATCTTTTCAAGCACTTTTTAGAGTGAACATTTTCTCAGAACTGCCTGTCTTTCTTTCCTATGGCTGAATTAATTTAGAAGAACTTTGTTGACACTCGAAGTTGAAAAGTCTGCACAGTGTTTAATCTTCTCCTTTTTTTGTGGCCAATGAGTTGTCCTTCCAGAATGAAAATCCTTTCCTTTTTAGTGCATCTGATTATTCAACCTAATTAATCACTGTGAAAAACACCAGTGAGGATTTGTAAACATTGTGGGAGGAAGTATGATGAGGACATATTTACCTTCTGAGTGATACAGGAATTATGGTGTGTCAGATCATAGTGTGCTGCATCTGTGAGTATTCTGTTATTTTAGTACTTGGCCATTAACTTTTTCTTTATTTATTTTGAATCAACCTAAAACTGTTAAGCCCCAGCACTACAGATTTCCCCTTCTTCCCTTGTTTCTAAGATCTCCCAACCAGTTTCTGCAGATGAGCAGTTCTTGGAATTGCCTGAACAGCCAAGTGCAAGAGCTGAATGATGCAGGAAGAAAGACCTTATAAATATTGCAGAGCACCAGCATTTTCAAAGTACTCCCTCATTCCTGATTACCGCATAAGAACATATATTCATAAGGCATGCCACCCTGAAATTGATGGGAACCTTTCTGTGGAATTCACAGTTTATGTACTAAGCCTCCAGGTTCTTGAGGTGAACCTTCACTGCTACAAAGAGCTCTTAAAATTACATTTAATTTGGAAATAGAAGTCTTCTCAGGCCTGACATTGGAGCAGTTATTATTTCCCATGCCTGTCTTCTCTCAGTCAGGAAGCTGCTGCAACATGAAACCCTCTTCTGATTGTTCCTCCTCAAATGCCTCTCTCAACTGCCTGAACTCCACTATTTCCTTGTGAAAGGAGGAAAATTATGGGAATTTAGGCAAGCAGAACAGTCCTTATGCTCAGAGTGAAAAAGCAAGGTCAAGAGGGGTCTGATTTTCCCAGCCGCTGAAATGTGTTTACCTTCTTCCTTTGTCTTGGCACAGGAACCTGTGAAGTGCAAATCCCAGTTCAGTAAACTGCTGCAGTGTAACTAAGAGGAAAACGTAACTAAGAGGAAAACAGAGCCCTCAGGTGTGCTTTAGGGTTCATGAGAAGATACATTTCCATCAGTTTAGTGCTGCAGAACCATGTAGTGGTGAGACCACATCTATATACGCCTGTGTACAGCTTTGGACATGCAGTTTGTTTCAAGACCAGAAACTGATGTAGCTAAGTCTGCTCAGTTTAAAAGGATGATAAATGAAAGGGAGAATGACTTTTGGATTATAAGTATGTTAGGGTGAGGGGGAAGAGTTAGGGGAGATAATTTTTAGTAAAGAACAGAACTGTGATAGGAAGCAAGTGTTACATGCTATGTGTAGAGATTATTTTTTCTTGGAAATTAGGTAAAGATCCTTAATCATGTCAAGGATGTTCTGGAGCAGTTTCCGAACAGACAGAAGTGTGTAGGGGAACTCCAAGATTGAGTCGCATGTATTTGCAAGAGATATTAGGTGATGGGATTGCATGCAGTCACTCACAAGAGTTCTAGACGTGATCCTTTTGGGATGCTCAGTGCTTTAGCTACTTTTCTTGGGAACTGAGCTTTCTTGGTCTGCACTGAGGAGTGGACTGAAGAAATGTAAATCAGAATGTACGGGTCAGTTACAAACATTGTCCATCTGCATTAATTCTCTGGCTGTGAATTTAAGGCTGTTTAAAAGAATGGGCCATTTATGTCCTAAATATTTAGTAAGGTGTCCACAGAAAGGCAGTGTGATCACAGTTGCAGATTGACTCATGGTCCTATTACTTAAATAAGAACCTTGTTTGGGTTCTGCTTGTGAGGGGCATGTGTGAGGGGCATCCTGTGCTGGCATTTCCATCTGACTTGAAATGGGAAATACAGAATCTTGAGAGGTCCACTACAAAGGCAACAAGTACGGAGAAGCTGGTTACTTGGGTTCACTTTGTGCTCTTAAGTTCAAATTAACAGTTTTCTTATATGAATCAAAACCTCAGAATCATTCCTACCTTTGAGCCTTAAAAGGAGAGTGGTGATGGGAGAACTTACATTTTGTCAAGGAGGTACCAAAAGTAAGATTTTTGCACTTTCTTAATTGAGTTGTTTGATATCTATAAATAAAATCCAATAAATAAGCCGAAGTGACATAAAAACATAAGCAAAGATAAGATTAATGGCTGTATTGAGTCTTTCACAGTCAACACCATACAGAGTTCTGTACTTCTGAATTTAAGATATTTCCATACTGCCTAAATTTAATTCTATGGATTTTCTTACTAAAAATGAACTTGCTCTGGTAAACTCATTGCAAGTGTCTGGAATGACCATTTCTTGATCACTTACAGAGTAGTGCAGGTGATTTGGAGCAGTATGAGGCTGCTTAGATTTTTATCAGGTGGTATACCAGCACTCAGAAATAGAGCAGCTCTATTGTGTGGTGCTATATTACAGGCATCCAGAGATGTCTGCAAAAAGCTGCATTCCTTTACAGAGGTCTGTGGCTCACCAGGACTGACCAGGGGATGAAGTGGTGTGTGTCTGTGCAGTGATCTTCCTTGCACTTCAAACACAGCTACTGTCAGGGACTGGACAATGTGAAAAGCTTGGTTGAGTCTCTGGTGACTTCTCTCACCACCATTCCTTTCCTAGTTTGGAGACAGATTGGAGCATTTCCTTCTTTTGTTTATTTCACATGGGAACAAATGGTTCATTTCCCTCTGTCCCAGCTGCTCTGAAAGATTTTCTAGTTTCTCCAGAATATATTATGCAATGCTGCAGAGCAAGTTGGTTTGTGTTTTTTTTTTTTTTTTCATTTTCAATGCCATGCTGTTACCATGTATTGTAATCTGTCTGTTCTGATTAGATTCACCCTATAGAATCACTACCAACTTCTGTTTTACACAGCAGTGTTTAGTCTTCAGCCTGGCAGCTATGTGGAGTCTTTTTAAGATGTTCATACATCAATATCAGTCCTGACTAATCCCAAGAAGCTCTGGATGGCAGGAAGAAGAGCTTGAGGTTAGCTGTGCAAGTTACAAGACAAAAACTGCACTCTATGCTGGCCAAACTTTGGCTACCATCAACAAAAGTTGGGTTAGAGACAAGGGCTGCAGATCTGATTTCTGATATAGTTGTACAGGCCACTGCCTCACCAGAGACTGGGTTCTACATCTGTTAAAGAGCTTCACTGACAAGTTCAGAAGGGACCCAGTAGGACCCCGCATTTGCACTGAATATATTTCTTAGGCAAAATTAGATTTAACCTATCTAATGTTTCTTTATAAGAAACCCAAAACATTCCAATGTTTTCTTACATCTTCTTTAAATAGACGTGGATTCCGGATCGACATCATTGCTGACCTCAGTGGTAATAGTAACTTCTTATTCTTTAATTAGTACTTAGATTGCAGAGGTATAGGGAATCCAGACAGGTTGGGACAACCACGCACACACACATAGTTAGACATCGCTGAGCAGCACTGGAAAACTGTGTTTTATATCCTTATCAAGGCTTGGTTAAAATTTCAGAGTGGTGGAGAAATGGCAAACATTTTAACATGAGAAGTAGTCATGAGTTTGTGGCTTGGTACAACTGTGAGGTCTCGGTGGTGATGTGTTGTGATAAGAAAGGATGGGTAATCCTGCTGCCTAGGGCAGAGGGAATTAAGAAGCCACCATTAACATGGGAGCTGTGTTGGCTGAGGAGGCCACTTAGCAAATTCCTTACTTGAGCATTCAAGGGCACTCTCTTGCAACTCGATCCTCACTTTTCCAAGCACAGGGAGGAGAAGAATGTTCCACTGTCCAGAAAGCACCCGGGCCTTGAGATAAATGAGGATTGAAACAAACGTTTCCATTCATATCAGGGGCCCCTCCTAACTAGTGTCCTCACTGATCTGTAAAAACCTTCTTTGTAAGTAGTTTCTAAAGCATAATCTGTGCTTTTAATACCATTTGATTGAATAATTCCAATGCAAGGTTTGTTTTTTAAAGGTTTTGAGAAGTGTTGCAAGTACCAAAAGGTTTTAATAGAAACCTGAAGCCACTGGCTGAGCAAAATTTCCTTATGACTGTTCCTGTTGTAGAGAAAACTGGAGAAAAATCAAGTCCAAAGCACTGAGGGTCATGTGAATAGCTACCAAGTGGAATTCAGGGGCTTCGTTTGAGTAATTGTAGTGAAATTGCTCCCAGCAGAGGCAAGGAACAGAAGAGAAATTTTAAATGTCCAAGCAGACAATAACAGAGCTCTACCTGCCTTCCAAAAAGCAGTGAAGGAATCCTGAGCACTGAACTAGCTTACAGAGAGGGGCTTTTCTTTTCAGAACAGATTTATCTTTTTCTTTCACCACCCACAATTCCACACCAGATACTTAGTGAGCTTTACAGGAAACTGGATTTGTTTTGTCTGAAGCTCAGGAGAAAACCAACAGTCCTGAAATGGTAACAGTGGAATTAAGTGTGTGTTTGTAAGGATGGTTTTCCTCTCCTCTCCTCTCCTCTCCTCTCCTCTCCTCTCCTCTCCTCTCCTCTCCTCTCCTCTCCTCTCCTCTCCT
>JANHGN010019186.1:0-17218 GCA_024605025.1 Megaceryle maxima | reverse complement strand
CTCCTCGTCCTGCCCCGCAGGTGGGAGCCTTGGGAGATCAGCATCACCCTGCACCCCGCCACGGCCCAGGACAAGGACTCCCAGTATGTCTGGGTTGGGGGTTTTTTTAATGTTTTGAAACCTCAGTTAATGAAGCCCCTTGCAAAAGTCCATTAAATGCCTTCTGGGTGGGATTCATTTCTTGAAGGACACCAAATATCAGAGAGGGATGATTTCTAAGTGCAGTATGATTCAAATAGTGCTGTATTGTCTCATGCTGAGGCAAATGCCTCATATACATGTTTCTTCTGTACTTTCATTAGTCAGTCCTGTCCACCTCCATAGGGTTTTTTCATATAAGTAATATATAAGTAATATGAACAGCTGATTTTGTTGCTCTTGGCTACCAATGCTCTCACTTGCAGTCTGTTCCATCCAAAGGTAATAGTACTGATGTGATTGTCACTGTATATAAAGATGCATCTGTGAAAGAGGTCAGACAAAATAGGGAGTTCATAATCCTGGAATCCTGGGCAGTCTATCAGCTGGGGGATATGGCAATTGACTGTTACTTTGCATTACTATACACAGGGCACAGAAAAACTCCTTAAAGTGTATGGATGATTAAAATGAGCATTTTGTTTCCTCTTTGAATGTAATTCTTTTCCTCTCAGTTTGGCAGAGCAGCATGCAATATCTAGGTCCAGCAGAGTAATATATTGGAGATGCTATGCCATACTCTTAAACCTTTGAGTCATATTATGTGTTTAAAAGGTTTCAGGAGCCATAATATGCTTGTTAGGAGATTACAGCATGTGCAAAACATTGAAACCCCTCTGATCTGTAGAGCTACTTTTTGTTCTTGTCATTCCAGTGTCCTTCTTTTTCACATGCTCTTTTTTGCCTGTTCTGCTTCCATACCTCTTCCTCTAGCATGATTAGTTTTGGCACTAGCAGCCATCCAAATGCATGATAGACTTTTAAAATAAATACTTGAAGTGTCTTGTTTCCTCCTTCCACCATGCCTACACAAAGCAGTCAGCCTCCTGTGCCTAGGAGGCCTCTTTGTAACAGGTCTGCCAGTCCAGGTAGAAAAAATGGGGGGAAATTTCAGACCCTGTGTCCTGGCATTCTGCAGCAACATGCATTTTGCTCGAACACTGGGTCTTGGGAACTCTTTCTGGATGTCCTCAGTGAGGCTCCGTAGGACAGATGTGGGCTGCTGAAGTATCTCCAAATAGCTGGCTCAGAGTTGGACCAGTGCCTTCATCTAATTTAGAGCCATGTGGAGGCTGCAAAGCAGCTCTCACTGTGCCTTTTTTCTTCCCGTGTATTTGACTTGCACTCCAAGCCTCAGCTCTACAGACATATTTGAGCTTACTCCCTGATAGCATTGTGAGCTATGTGCCTACACAGGAAATAGATAGCAAACATCTGTTACAGATCCAGGCCTGAGATTTTGAATCTCTAGTTTACCCTGTGTTGATGATGACAGGATTGAAAAGGGACTACTGTGAAGAAATATTTTGGTGGCCTGAAATTGCTGAGATTTTTTCTTTGCTCTGGAGGCTTAAAAATGCTACAGAGGAGCATCTTGTTAAACTGAGTGTATTATAATGGTGACCCAGCCCTCCCTGATGAAGTCTGTCTGCTGACTGTTTGGGACTGCAGTGGAGAGAGTGGCTTTCCAAGCATTACAGTTGCGCGCTGAGCTCCCCCAGTGATGGGGTCCTAAATCCTTCTCTCTTGCACACCAAGAGTCTCCACTATTAGCAGCACATACTCATCATCCTTATGGTGGAGCTGATCACCCTGATTTTGGGTAAAGAGCTTTTTATTGTGTGCATGTTCACATCATTTATTTCTCTTTTTCTTATTGACCATGTGTTTATTTTCTCTCCTTTAGTATTTGTTCCATCTCCTTATTTTCCTTTTTTTCCTTCCTTGTTGAGAAAAAAAGAAAGCAATGGAACTTTTCCCTCACTGGCTTATGAGTTCATTCTCATATCATTCAGTTAAAAATCCCATTAAACAAGGCACTCTCAGGAATGGATTACTGACAGTAACCTCTCCATGTTAGGCCTCTGATTCATGTCTGAAATTAGTTTCAGAACAACAGAGGGAAGCTTTTGGCCTTGAACTGTTATGTCCCTTGTGCTGAAAGAGAGTTTTTATTTGCACAGTCCTTATAAACTTCTACTAGCTCATGGCTGATTATCCAGTTCTCTACAGCTAAGATTCTATCACTCATGCTTAAGCAGTGCTGGAAAGATTCTGGAGTAATGTCCCACCAGACCATACCTCTTATGTTGATGAAAAGGCAAGGGATTAAGCCAGATTTTTTGCTGGTGATCCCACCTATACACCCATTTGTGCCTGTCAGCCCCACTTCTCTAATAGATTTTGCCTTGAGCTCATGGCTTCCCTTGTAAATATAATGACCTCTTTATGACCCCTAGTTCGACAACTGCAGTAAGTAACAGAAAAGCAGGACCTTCACCTTCTGTGGGTATGTCTCATTTACATGCCCCAGGGCAACTGGGAGCACAAGCCTCAGGAGCCCTCCAAGCAATGGATATTTGCAAAAGTACCTTGACAAGCACAAATGGGACTCCTGCCTAATGAAAGTTGTGTGCTTTGTTGTCTGCTTTAGACCATTCTCATTGATTCAAGAAGTTTGAGGGTTTGGTATTTCCAGGAAGGGATAAGGTGGCAAGGCATAGCCATGCAGTTTTCTATAACATAACTGCAGGAATTTACCACTCAGTTTTTTCCATGGTCCAATCATGTGAGTAACTGCTGTAACCTTGAACCTGATCATTATGTTTTCACTAGAGAAAGAAGTCACTAGTTCTTCAGACTGACAAAGTTTATACAGGGCCACTAGAGTAAAATCACAAAAGCTTTTTGGCTGAGGGAAAGTGAAACCGTTGAACATGAGATCTGTAGTCAAACAAGAAAAGCTATTATTTAACTTTGAAGTAGCCTCACTGCTAGATATGGCAACTGTTGCTCAGCTGGCAGGGAGCAAAGTGTGTGTTGTAAACTCGTACTGCTGCCTGCAATCTGAGTTTAGGATTCATGTTTATCCATGCATAGGAGAATACATCCCATTGTTCAAGTTAAGATGCAAACCAGTATGGCCTCTGTCCAATGCTGCCCAAGTACCATTTGGTTAAGGCTAAATCTGAAACACCTGTGTCAAGCCACCTAAATCTGAGCTTAACCTGACCCATTTATCTATTAATTATTTGTAAGAAAGCTGATCTAAATGCTAATTGAGATCAGTGTTCCATTCTACTTAATCCCATTGTAGCAGGTCTTGTACAGAGTAATAAAGGCTGTATCTTGAAGAACTTACGATCTAAAAGCACAAGGAAGATAATGGGTGGGAAACGAAAAAGAAACAAAATGGCTTGGAAGCTGTCAATGGAAAGAGCTGCAGAGTTAAGTAGTGTTGTACAAGTTTATTTCACTGGGATGGAAACACTGCTGTGTCTGGTTTTGTATGATCTATACAGATAAGGGAGGTTCTTTCCACCCATCTTCTGTAGCCCAGCCTTGGGCAATATCTCTTCATTCTTTTAGCAGGTACTGAAGGAATGAAACTTAGGCTAAATGTGCAAATAAAGGGAGGAAGGAGGAATTATCATCTGCTGTGGAATGCTGTCTGGCATGCTAACTTCTGTGCATGTGTACACTCACAAACACACACACACACATTCATTTATGTACACACAAAAAGACCCAGAAGGAGGTGAGAAGGGAAAGTTTTTCAGCCGCTCACTAAGCCTCACAAAGGGAGTGAGTGAATTCTCTAAGCTAGCATTAGAGATTTGGAGGAGAATCCAACTGCAGCTTGTGTTTCATATTTGTGTTGGATGCTCAGGTTTCCAAATAAAATCTTCAAATTAGACAGTAGTCCGTGTTGTCTGCTGATCATCTGTTTAGGGGGAGAAGAACAGAATGACAGAAGAAAATTACTTGTGTACAACAGTAGTAATTAAAATCAAGGATTTAAGCATTACTGCCCCTCCCCCCAGCCAGATTTGTCTGGGGAGAAGACAAATAACTTCAACTGCAGGCTCTATGCTTTCTCAAGATCTGAAATATTTAAACCAGGGCCCAAAAGCCCATACACATTTTTAATGAAAACCTGCTCTTTCTGATTCCTTTTTCTACATAAATACCCTGACTTGATAGAACACCAAAACCTCATTAAACTGCGATCAGTACAATACAAAAGATGGAAAATGAGCAATGCTGTTTAAATTGTTGCAACTGTACACATTCAGTGTTAGACAATTCTTTCTTAGGTTCAGGTTTACACATGGCATCATAAGGAGTTCAGCTCCTCCCCCCTTCCAATGCTAAACAGGGTTGGATTCTTGCCAGCACAAAAGAATCTGCAGTCCGTTCCTTCAAGATAGAAAAATGAAGCTGGTTTTGTGTGTGTGGTGGTTTTTTGTTTGTTTGTTTTGTTTTGTTTTGTTTTGTTTTTTTCCCTGCAGGAAGAAAAAAAACCCAACCAAACCCTGAAGAAAAGCAGACAGATGATAACTAGTTGTCTAGCTGTCTATTTGTGGACATTTTCTTTCATCTTGTCATACCTTTTGTGCTGTTTGAAATGTTTGGAGCTTAGACTTGAAGAACACTCAGTGGATTGCAGACTTGTATTAAAAGAAAGGAAAAGAAAGGCAGAAAAGTTCTGACAACAGATGTGTGTTGGGGCCACATCATTCCAAGCATCAGTTAGAGCATTGATTTCATTTTCATCTGAGTGAAGGAAATTTTTCAGACAAGAAAATATACAGTAATAATGCAATTTGTAAGAAAAGCACATATATCTAGAACGCAAGTAACAAGAATTTGTTGTGAGACCTCTGCAGAACTAGCAAAGGCCCTTTGGTCAATCACATGTGCTGTTTTTGCTTCTCTGCTGTCCTGTTTTCACAGAATGGGTAAAGTCAATCTCTTTCTAGACAGTTTTCATTTGCTTTGCTATCTAAGATGTTGAAAAGAAGAGAGGAAAAAGTCTAATTAATGTCAGTGATCTTTAAAGAGCTTTAGATCAGACTGTGGTGCTCAGAATGTGCTAATTTTACCTCTACTGACTTTTTTTTGTCTTCTGCTATGAAGACAGTGAGCACATGAGGTGACTGGTTCTCACTCTGGTTGACTTACAGATATATTTCTGGAGCTTCTCATCTCCCCAAGCTTACCTCTTCCTCCAGCATAAGGGAGGAAGCAAAACCAGCTGATAAGTGAGCAAAATCCAGAAAGAAACTACTGAAATGGTTCCCCTGCAGTGAGAAACCCTTCTTGTCCCATCATATTTCAACTGACCTTCCTGGCACCCCGAAGGCAAAGAGCTGTCTTCAGACCTCCTCTCTCCTCAGGAGAAGAAAGGCTTGGTGGCCATTAGCAAGTCCAAGGTAGTAGTCTCTCAGAAGGCTGAGCTTACCTGGAGGGACCAGAGAATCCCTAGCCCATTCCTACTGGTGTCTGTGAGACAGAGAACAGCATCTCCACCCCTCCTCTCCATGCCAAGAGACTGTTGTAGCAGAAAACCTATAGGTGATGTGTGGCTGCTTGTTCATCTTTTGACCCATCTGGCCATATTTCTTAACCAGTGGGGCAGGCTGGAGAGGCATCACCATTAGCTGTGCCCTTATTGCTTCTCTGGTGATGATCCTGGTTGTCAAAGGTAGGGTAAGCCTGGTGGTTCATCACTTCTTGGATCAGGATTGTCTAAGAGGAATTTTTCATTGACTCAGTGTTTTGCCCTCTTCTGCCAGCAGTCTTTTCTGCCTTTTCTTGAATTCTCCAAAATAAAAAAGCTCTGAGGACAGTAAACTGAATTATGCTGTTTTGCAGTGTCAAGGGTGAGGGGCTAGGCTGGCCGCTAGACTAATGACAGATGCTATCTATCAACCCCCTCCTTCCCAAAGGGGAAGAGAGAGGGAATAAGGGAGAGAGACTTACAGACTGGAAAATAAAACAGCTTTAATGAAAACAATAATACTAAAATGAATATATAAAATCTATACACAAAACCAATATTGAACAAAATATCCCTGATGGCAATTAACATCACTGTCACCACTGATACTGCAGTGGGGGAAAATCCGTGGAAATCCCAGACTGGACTCAGCACCAGATGGAAACTGGTTTGAGGAGATGGATTCTGGTACTGGATTCAGGAACACATAGGTCAGGATGGAAAGCAGAATGGATAGATGCTCCTTGGATGCTGGCCATTGAAGAAGAGGAGCCCCTTGTGACCCCTCAGCTTTATACTGAATATGATGTTTATGGGATGGAATCTCTCACTGGTCAATTTAGGGTCACCTGCCCTGTCCACTTCTCCCCACACGTGCAGCCTGTTACTTTCTGCACCCCACAATGTGGCACACAAGATTTAGCAGTGACTTTGGTCTTCACAGGAGCATGTATAGGCAAGAGCCTTTCTGCACACCAGTTCTTGGTAGTAACTCTAAAGATGGGATGTTATCACTGCCAGCAGCAGACACTGTCTCTGAAAAGAGGCTGCTAACTTCAGAGTGTAATTAGAAGAACTGAGCTGAAAAGTAAAATCACTGAATGGAATTAGTTCTGTTCTAACTGAAACATCTAGCACCCGAGAAGTTTGTTGAATTGGTATCTCAGGTGATTCTTCTTGGTCCTACAATGGAGATGGCTAGCTGACAAAGCAAGAGCATTTAAAATAGCTTCTGTCACAATAACTCCCCTTTTTTTAGCAGAAAGAAATGCTCAAAAGTAACTAACTTCTTGAAGCAATCCCATGAGTTCTCTTGTGCTCTTCAGCTTTGCCTTGCTAGCTACTGTGCCTGCCATGGCCCATGGAGTGATGGGCAGACATCATCTTGTCTGCACTGAGACCTAATCAGATGATATCCATGCCAGCAGCATTAGCTTTGAGACTAGAGTGGCATGAGTGGAATCATAGCTTCAAACCTTGGGTGAGAGAAAAGAGTTTTAAGCAAGGGGACGGCTTTTTCTACTGACAGCAGATGTCTTTTTGGAAACTCCTTGATTAGACCCTGAATGATCAAGAGGCTGAAGAGAGATGGGATATTTACATATAAAAAGAGACTCTATGTTTGGGATCAGTTAGACTATTCAGGGTTCACACTATACCCCCTTTTTTTTCCCAGACTTTATAGAGCCCTTGCTAGGATTAAGCCCCCATCGAGTAGATTATCTTTACATAGAGGCTGGATCTAGTGTTACAGAGTCTTTATTATCTCTTCTTTGAGACTGTGCAGGCTATCCCCTTGAAGTTCTTAACCCTTAAAGCACTTTATCTGGTATTTATTGTTTCTTCTCCACAGGCATCTGAGATGGCAGCACTAACATACAGACCCCACCTGTCCTTCTTCTCCATAAGAACACCATCTCTCCTTTCCCCCTTCTTCCATACACAAGGGGCTCACTGAGTCACATCAGCATCAGGCCCTCTGTTTCCTAATCCTTTTCATCTTCAAGAAGTGTGCACCATTCTTGCTTGACTCGGGTGGGCTGCAAAGCTTCTGTAATATGCAAACGTATTCCAGCTGCTAGGATTTTGATGCATTCATTTTGAGGGATGTAAAATAGGCCATCAGTGGAATGGGTGATGAAAAGGTCAGAACTGACCACCTGAGAAAAGAGGATATAAGATTAATGTGGGGTAGACTGATACAAAGTGCTGAGTGGCTTAAGGAAGATTCCTCTAGCAATGCTGTGTCTGTTGAGTTTAACAGAGTGTTTGAAAGGCAAAGCTGAAGGTTCTTGAGTATAATTTTGCACTTCTCCCTAAAATTACAAGTTCTGGAGAAGGCTAGAGTTCATATGGATCCATAAGTCTGTTTTCTCTGTGCTTGTACTCCAGAGGCAGCTGGGCATATGTATGCTGCAGAGTATTCTATGCTAACATGTGGACTATTGTGTGGCATCGCTCATTAATCAATGAGTGCCTGGTTCTGTGCATGTCGTGTACTCTCTTCTCTGTCTTGATATGACCATTGCTGCAGAACATCTATTAGGACCCATATGTAAGAAGAGGAAGAGATTTACTGAGAGGAAGTGTCTAGACCAAAGAGACACATTTATCCTTGCCAGCTTCCTGTTCTCCAAAATGACAAACTTTTCTGAATTGCTTTCTTAGAATTTTTCAGTAACTTCTGGCTATGGACATTGGAATCTGCTCTAGTACTATCACACTGACTCTTTCAGCAGAATAAAGTACTCAAAACCAATATCTTGAAGGAATCCCCAAATTGTTTTGTGCTCTCAGCTTGTAAGGCTGTGAGATTTTAAAGAACCTGGAAAGCTTTATCCTGGTCTTAACAAAATAAAAGATCCACAGATGGTGTTAGCTAATGCACAATCCCTATTCCAGTCTACCTGTGCCAGTTGCTTGCCAATTCTTTGTTCCCTAAGTGGGCATGACAGGGCTGAAATAAATGAAGCTGCATTGATTTTCGTGGCTCACCCTCATCTGAGAAGGATAAGATGGCCTTACATTTTAGTAAACTACTTGCATGTCTGCTGGGAGGTGGATGAAGTATATACTTTCTTTCCCCATGTGCCACATATGCTGCTTCTGCAGTCACGTTGCCCCACTCTGAACAGGAATAGTCACAGACCTTTCTCCATAGACAATGGCTACTTATGTGAAAAATGCAGAACTGAGCAAACTAGGACTAAATGTGCTGGAAATATGAAGAAGAGAATCATCTTTGGCTGTGCATCAAAGGAAATTAAGGCATTCTGAAGCAGATTCCTCTTGCTCTCTGGGTTTAATTCAGAGGGGATTTTCTAGCCACAGAATCAAGCTCTTTACTGTGTGATTTCCTTCCTGCAGGAGCTGGGAAGTCTGGGGTTCTGTGAAGGACACAAAAAACCATAAACAGGTCCAGGGTGTGTATGAGTTTCTGTGGAGATGTCAGCAGAGCTTACTGCTGCTTGAAATGTGCAATACTGTTGGACCTGAGAGGCATCATTCCTACTGAGTTCCAACAAGGGAGACTTGATCTCTTTTTCTAGATATTCACATTGCCTGTTCTTAATGAACTCATGCTTTTCTAAATATTTTTCCTCTTGATCTCTTAAAATAGTTTCCCAGTATGTCTCTACTGCTGACATTAATATATATGCTCCAGTCTGTGTTCCTTTTCTATTATGTCTCTTTTTTTCTTTTATATTTTTTTTTTCAAAAAACACAAAACTGCCTTATATAATTAACTTCTGAGTCTGTACACCATTTCTTCTAAACACAGCATTTATGTGGAAGCATCCAAGGATGCTTCTTTGACTTTCAATTACTATTTTTTTTTAATTCTGAACGTATTACATCATCTGAACCTGTGGCTTTAATTCACTGCTAACAAGTCAGTGTTCCCTCTGCTTATTTTCTGATACCTTGCCTCATTTCTCCAAAATGATCACTTTAGCTGAAATGCAGCATGGCTTCCATGGTATGCACTAGCTAAATCATACTTACTCTCAAAATGATCAGCATTTACGAATAATTACCTGATCTATTTTGTATTGTTCTGTTGTAAAACACCCATTCTGTAGCAATGATCAGAATATTTAATGTGGTTATTCCTTTCTTATGCATACTTATTTGTTGTTCATATTTCATTTGCCTTCTAAGACCTGAGATTTGATCTTACAAACTGTTGGACATTTCTTGCTTTCAAGTCTCACAGTGTTTACCCCATATCATTGAGTGCTTATTATAGCTAACTCTTCCTTTTATATATCTCTTTACACCTAGAAATATGTGTAGTTTATAATTTGGTATTGTCCCCTATTTCTTTGCCAAAGCACTTTTATATTATGTTTTAAAATAGTAAATCTGAATGTTCATAAAAGATGAGGTGCATAACAAACCTGTCTCTATTTGTGCAATCAAGTGTAAGTGGGGCTGTCTTTAATGTGTCAATTCTGTGACCTCTGTGATTTCCTTCAACAGGGCTGTTGTAACTTGTCTCCTGTTACGCTGAAATACACATTAGGTGTATTCTGGTCTAATAAGACCACTGTTCATGAATATACACTAGTACTTCTGTAGCACAGGTGGGAAATGACAGCCTTGGCACTCTGTAGGCAGGATTAAATTGACAGGCTTTTTCTGGACAAGTTGGTTTAACTGCGGAAAACATTAACTGGTCCCAAATATACCATGTTCTGCTTATGGTTGGTGTCAGCCCATACTACTGACCTGGTGGGATGTCTGGCTAACCTATTTGTTTGGATAAAGTAATTTGTACATTTGATAAACTGCTTTTTATTGCCTTCTGACTCCTCCCCTATTTGTTCTTTATTGTTTCTTGGTGTTTTTTGCATCCTGACACGCCACTTGGCCTCAGCTGGTGTTGGGTGTGCACACACACCCCTATGTGATCCCTGCTTACACATCTTCAAATGACGCCCTCTGTTTGATTCACCCTTGGCCCATGCTGTAGCACCCTTTGTGAGGACTGGTGCTTGTGGGAGTGGTGATGCTGGCTATATCCCCCGATGTGTGACAATTGTGCGAGTTGGTGATAGTGTTTGTGTTCTGGCAGCCTCAGAGACACAGCACTACATCTTTCTGCAGGTACAGAAGCAATGCTATAACTCAATCCATGCAAATTCAGGCCCACTGGGTCCTGATTTTAGAGCTGGATTGAAAATGTGACACTGCTGATATTTTCACCTGTTTGACTTTTCCTTTTGACTATGCAAGTAAACAACTCAGGTGATGGGATTAGAGATAATGTTGATTACTCTCACACATGGGGCCTAAATTATGTTCATGGAAATGAATGGCTGGGATTCTGCTGGCTTCCACGGGGAGTTAGGTCAGGCTGGAGGGTAAGTGCAACATCAACAATGGAAAGTATCTTCAAAGTGTTCACTAAAGCACTGAAATGTTATCATGTTGTGAAAAGTTTTAATCTCTTTTTCTTTTTACCTCATAATAATTTATTCTAGGCTAATTAGTAGAAAAAATAGCATTCAGTCACAGCAGGTATTTTCTGTTACACACACACATATTGGAATGTATCTGTGGATGTGCCTGTTTGTATGTTGTTGACAGAGCTTGCTCAGTCTATGCTTTATGTTACTCTGTCTGAACTGAGATTCCTCACTCAATGAAATAGACTGCTAGCATCATCTGGAGATGCCAGGTTACTCCAACAGGGTCATGCAAGGCAATGAAGAATATTCTCTGTATTTCCATAGCAATGTTGCAGCGTGACAAAAAAAGATAATGGGTGAATGGGTGTGGAGTAGCATAGGAGGAATCCAGCAGGACAGACCTCCATAAATTGAATAAACTGTTTCTCATCGAGAAGTTGGTTTAGGGTCTCTTTGGCTTGCTCTCCCCTCAGGACAAAGGTCATAAAGCTCTTATTAAGCAGCTTATTCTAACCAAGAAGATCAGAAGAGATTGCTCTCTCTTCTGGCCTGCCAGAAGGAGGCAGAATGACTCTTGAGTGAGGTTTGGCTCCACTGAGGCTTTCCAGTAGATACCACCAATAGTGATGGCAGGTTTTACAGGCAGCTGCTGGATGACCTTCCCTCCTTTCTTCTTGATCACTTCAGTTCTGCAAGTATTAGTGTTAATATCTGGAGAAATGCTCTTATAATAAATAAAAATAAGGAATGGTAATTAAATTATTTCAGGACACATATTCTATCCTCCCATTCTCAACAAAACTATTTAAAAGGTTTATTTCATTTGTTCTTTTATGATGAAAGGAAAAAGTTATCCATTAAGTGCATATCTGGAGAAAGGAAATCCCACCCTAAAAGTTACTGGATTAGTGGCAGATCCAAAGCCCACTGGAAATGGGAAGGGTCCTGGTGAATTTAGTGGGCTTTCAGTTCAAGGTCTAAATGTCTGATATTTTGAATAACATCTGTGATTCTTTGTGTACTTTTCTTCTCTGATAGTAATCTCTGCCTCTTGCTGTTGAGTCAGGAGGAGCAATGCAGCAGTTTGAAGGACTTACCTAGCAAGATAGTAGTCTTGCCGTCTGCAGTGCTCAAATCAGCCTGAAGTGATCACGTGGAGTAAATGTACTGAACAGTCCATTCAGATTTCTTTTTTTTTTTTTTGTTCAGTGTTCACTACAGACCTTTAAACAATTTTTGTTCTTCCCTGTAAACTTGTGTTTTCACTGTAGTGTGGAAAGAGTAACACTGGTGGACTTTCTTCCTTTTGTCTACAACTTATTTGCCAATGTCTTTCATCTTAGTTTGCAGCAATGGAAAGCATAAGAAAAGCCAACTCTACTGTAGATGATGGCAGCTTCGACTTGTTTTTCTTGGGTGTAAAGCTGAAGCAAACTCCAAGCAAAGGAGAGTCAGACTACTGTTTAGGAAAAATCCATTTTACACAGTTTGTGTCTAGCTTTGAATGCTTGCATTGTACCATATTTAATTTGGAAACTATTTTCTGTGGTCATGAATTTTTCCCTGGAGTGTCTTTCCAGGTAATCAAATGTTAGTGTCTTCTTGCACTTTAGAAATGCTAGTCTTCCTTTTATTAAGTGCTTTGCATTCCTAACATGATGCTTATCCTAACTGATTGGGTGCTTGCCTCCTACTGAGAGACCAGTGACTAAGAGCCGGAAAGTGTTTGGTTAAAACAGTAACTGATAGATGTTGTCATTTTCCTCCTTACCTTGAGCCAGATACATCACTCTCTCTCCTGCTTGGAGTAGCAGCAGAGTAGTAGTGTAATAACTGCGACAACAGGAAGGTTTATAAAATCATTGCAATCTAATGAGCAATTACTGTATGCTGTTTAAAATTTTTCAGCTGAGTCTCATGAGTCTAAGTCCAACACCCAGTGAATCCAGTAGGAGTCTTTTCATAATTTGTAAAGATAACTTGATCAGGTCCACCACAAAGTCAGTGTTTCAGAGGTTAACATTTCCTGGTATATCCAGAGTGAAGTATGATTGTGTGTGTCCATTTTTATCCCGACACTTTTAAGGTTTCATGCAATGAACCTCTTTCTCTAAGGACACTTGTGAATCAGACAGCATTAATGGCAAAAATGCAGAAAAATGTCATTGGTGCCTTGATCAGAATCCCTCCCTTCCTCAAGCCCAGTGGAAACAGAACCAGGAGCTAGTGTGTCAGAGGATAAACTAATTTCCTATAGGTCCTCTTTGAAGAAGGTCCAATAATTTCAGGATGGTCAGAAACTCACTTTTAAAAACACTTGACTATGGTATTTAAATACCTGTAAACTTAAAAGTGCCAGTGTCTGCCTCCTTGCTTAAACAGCTGGTGACCATAGAGCTACCCCCACTCACTCAGCAGTCTCTGTCATGAGACTAAGGAAGGAACAACAACAAAAAAAGGGAGGATGTCAATTTGTTTCTTTTCAGAGGAAGTCTACTTCATGACAGACTCATGGGAGTAATTATCTGCCAAATTGTCTCTGTGTGCAGGAACAGTCTGCATTTCCTTCCCTCAGCCTGAATTCATTATGGTTCTTACCAAGCTGGTCATTAAGAGTATTTCTTTCTTATTTTGGTAGGGTCTCGATGCTTAGGAAGGGAACTGATTCTTGTAGTGAGTTTTAAATGTCAGTACTCTGAAAGACCCAGTATCTTACAAAAACTGACAGGAATAGTGTAGACATACTAGATCAGACCACCGTTTGTTTTTTCTTGCTGATTATGATAGAGTCCAACTGCAAATGAGTAAGTGGAGGGCAAGATCTCCAAAATGCATCTAGGCAGTTGGGTCAAACTGTGAAATAAGACAGAACATTTTCTTTCTAAACCATGTGAGCTGTCCATATACGCAGTAAATACTAAATTCTGCCTACCACTTTTCTAAAGCTATTTTAGGAACTGGTTGAAAAAAACAAAAGGAAAAAAATGTTGGTTTTCCCCCCCCCCCCATTTGTTTGTGTTGTTTTGTTTTGGATTTTGGTTTGGTTTGTTTTTTTTCCTTGTCTAGTCCATTCATTGGCTTGAATTTGTCTCCATCCTACATCAAACAACAGGATAGAAAAGAGGACCTTAACATTATCCAGCTCACTTCCATCTTCTTATCTGATTCTTCTTTAAAGAACACTTGGACAGGTGATCCATCATTTGTCATTCACCACTTGTAGCTTGCTTTTTATTTTCTTCCAAGACAAGTCATCAAAGAGGTATGGGGTTAACATGTAATGTGGAATAACACCACAGATTGCAAGGACAATGTTGCCTGGCTTCACAAGCAAGAGCAGTCTCCAGGAACCTGTGCTCCAAGCCTGCATTGATCTTCACCCTGTGGTAGTGAATTACAGTAGCTGGTGACATCAATCAAAGGTGAAGAGAATAGTCTTTCTTCCCATTGCTCTGCAGGGTGGAATCCAGAAATGTTTCCCTTTGCCACAGAAGAGCTTTATACCAGGCACTGTGTGTGTTTAAATAAATAGAAGGAGGTTTACCTTCTGAAGGTCATGTGAAGTCATTCAAACTTGAGATTATTCCAAGGCATGGCATGAAAGAAGGTTACATACACTGTGCCTTAAGCCACAGAAGGGAATGTGGCCGATCGATCAACCATAAGCTGACCTTAGCAGGTCAGGAACCCCAGAGCCATGGAAATTACTATGAGTAGCCAAACACTTGCCTCTTTATTTAGCAACCCTAAAGTGCAAATTGTGCAAAGTCTGTTAACAAGCTTTCTTGTACCAGACCTTACTATAATGGACTTATGCTAGAGTCAGTGGTAGTGGAAGAGAGCAGCAAATGAGACTGCTTTCCAAAAATATGCAGTACTTTGCATTCAAAGATACAATAATTTTATGGTGTCTGAAAATGATCCTCAGGTGCTAATCTCAGCTCTCCTGTGTAGTTCAGAGGTGAATACCTGTTGTCTACTTACGTAATGAAGAAATCACAGAAGTCGTCTTCCATTTTTTCCTCACAGGATTAATTTTGCTAGGTACAAAAGTAGAAGACTCTACACTTAAACCAAAAGTGAATTTGGAGGTCTATCTTAACAGATAAGTCACTTTACACAGAAATTCCCTTAAAGGTGTAGTGACACTGGGAGGTATTAAAAAGCAGAGGACATACAAACCAAACCTTATGTTGGTAGTACTCAAGTGATGTGTGGTAGCTACTAGCTTTGCATCAAAGGAGAGACTGCTTAGGAAAGAAAGGTAAGAAAGAAAACCTGTATCATTAGCAAAACAGGATATAACTGCCTGAACTGAAGTCAGAGCAGGACACCGGTGGTGTTGTTCTTACACAGAAGAAAAATGCAGTGGAATCAAAAGGCATCTATAGATATGCCATATATACATATATATATACACAGCATATGTATATACATATATATGTATGCATTTACCATCACAGTATAAACAATGTATGTGGCTGAGAAACGGAAGGGGGGCTGAAGGGAAAAAACTTCAAAAATAGGTCTAATTGTTTTCTAATTTTGTTTCCCTTTGATAGCTGTAGTTCATAAAAGGAGTGTTTACATTCTAGATGAACACTTAAAGTATATGCAAATATGGCATGCCCTTTGCACATCCTCAGAACAGCTGAGTGCACAAGTACAGGCTTGCATTTTGCAGACATACTTTTGTGCTTTTGTCTCTCCTTTGTTTCAAATCCTGTCCTGTACTGGTTGAGACAGCATTTTTAGAAGTTCCCTCAGCATCTTGTTTACAATGGCACCCCAGGGAAGCAACATTATCCTGACTCCACTGGAGGGAAAGAGGTAACTATTATTTAGCATGCACAAAGTGATAGGTAGGTCAGATCTGCTGCTGCTTCACCAGCAGCCAAGTTTCAGCAGTGAGGCCCTAACCAGAAGTAGCCCTTTGTGTTAAAGTCAGTAAGGCAGTGCTGATTTATATCAGCTGGGGATCTGACCACCTGACTCCAATAACATGACTGTACACTAAAAAATAAACTGAATAGTCTTCTTGAACCTTGGTTTACTTTTCAGAAAGTTCAGAAATCTATTTTACTTGCTGTCCAACACAGATCACCTGCTTTGTTGACAGAACAAAGAAATGAGCTTGAAGACTGTTAAGAATCATGAAGGAAGAGTGGGAGAAAAGGGTAGCATCTGACTGACATTCTTGATAAGGGGCAACTTTGCTGCATAAGCAGATGAAGAAGCCATTCTTGCTAATTTCTTATTTTGATAAAGATCATATCACCACATGGCCTGTCAAGCTTGCATTCCCCCTGATCAAAGAGATCTTGCCAGCATCAGAGAAAACAGAGGGAAGAGTGAGTTTGGTTGGCCAGCCAGCCACTAAATTGTTCAGGACAGACTTTATGATTTGACTCTGGAATAAACTTAAGTGTTTTTATATTACTCATATGATTTCCTATGTGAAAAGCACATTCCTGGTGTTCAGATCTCTCTCATTTCTGAGACAGCCATTCCCCTCAGAGGTGGATAGTAATCAAGATCTTCCCTTTGTTCCATAATTCCTCTACCTGTTCATGGGCAGATTTCCAGACCATGACTGAGGAACACATTATAAAACATACCTTGAAATATATCTTGGAGAAAATTACCCACAGAGAAATAATTTCCCTTAGATTTTATTGTTGTCCCTGAATAAAATGTAGCTGTCAGCCAAACAACAAAATCTGCCAGCATGAGGGTTTCAGTGCTGCAACCAAATTAAAGTTGATCAAAATCTTAGTGATTTAGGAGATGGGGACCATCCTGCATAAGCAGAGGGAGGACCTGTCCAGGTGTCATCCCAGGCCAGGTTAAAGTTAAGAGCCTTACAGAGTACCAAGTACATGTGGCCTCAGAAGAGGTCTTGACTTTCAGCTTGACAGGGAAACTGCAGAAATATGCCAACGTATCATAGAACTGTAGAATCATTTTGGTTGGAAAAGACCTTTAAGATCATGAGTCCAACCATTAACCTAACACTACCAAGTCCTCCACTTAACCATGTCCCTAAGCACCTCATCTACAAGTCTTTTAAATACCTTCGGGGATGGTGACTCTGCCACTCTGCTGGGCAACCTGTCTCACTGCTTAACCCTTTCAGTGAATAAGTTTTTCCTAATGTCCAAATGAAACCACTCCTGGTGCAACCTGAGGCCATTTCCTCTTGTCTTACAGCTTGTTAACAGGGAGAAAGAGACCTCAATAAAACTTCCTTTTAGGTAGTTGTACAGAGTGATAAGGTCTCACCCTCCCCCCCCCGCCCCCCCCCCCCACTTCCCCCCTCTCC